>PVIH01024315.1:0-23022 GCA_004025045.1 Sigmodon hispidus | reverse complement strand
CTGGGACCACTGTCCCACTATCACAGACCCAGGCTGTGTGTGTAGCTCTTCCAGGATCTGTTTTTGCTCACAGTACTTCTGACACCTAATAAGTGGTTGGCTCCCTTTCCCCATGGATCCTCTAACCCTCCAGGCATTGTGCATTTCTCTGGTTAGGACTGTGCTTACCCACTCAAGGGGTTCCAATCAGGTTCTGGTGCCTTCGGATGCTAGTGGGGTCTGTGGGCGAGGTCACAAAACTCCACACAGAACTGGCCTTTATAAACCAGGGCTTTCTATGGTAGCTCACATCAAGCAGGTTGCTAGAAGGGTTCACAGGACTCAGAAAAGTAGAAAAGTATTTCACTGATCATTACCCAGGCACATGTAAAGGGAAGAGAAGCTTCCATCCATCCAAACCACGCCCCCCACCCTTGCTCACAACCCAGAAGTTCAATGAGCCCCACAGGGGACTCAGTACAGTCAAGGCACAATCCTCCTATCCTGTCCTGGACAATGTCACAACCAGCTCCCCCAGCTGAAGCTATATGAGGGATCAGTCACCAGACATCTCATTAACATACTAAAAGACATCTTATCCCTCTGCTGGCTCCAAGACTCTTAGAAACTGTCCTATGAAAAACCAAGACACTAAACCTATTCCTAGAATAATTATAATAAAAGATGTTCCCATTGCCCCTTATCACTCCGGAAATTACAGAGTTCTGAGTCAGGAACCGGGACAAATACATGTGCACTCTCTCACAAGCATAGCCTGGGACAAATCCACATTGTCTGGAGATCCAGACTTCTGCTCATAACTATTAAGTTCAGACTAGTGGAAAGTGCTCGCTCCTGAATGCAGAAAAGGGAGGGGGTCTCATAGGGCTGGGGCCCTGGCAGCCAGCGGGGAGGACTACACTCCAGCCCCAGTTAGTAATCCAGGGTCGTCACTCAGTACCCAGGGATATCCAGGAACCCCGGCTATGACAGCTCCAGTCGCTGTCCATCTATCTGTTATCCCTCTCAACTGTACACATCATTAGAAACAGTCACATGACTGATGATGCATCCCTTGGCAGGGCTCAGAATTTCCAGGTAAGAGACTCCAGTGCCTCTCTAGGTCAACATTTTCTTTTGTCCCAATTCGCACCTGTGATTTGACTGTTGACATTCTCAACGAGGCCAGTCAGCCTTGTTTCCCTGATCCTCAAGGAAAAGGGGCCGTGTATTCATTACTCCTGCATTGCTGTGATAATACACAATGACCAAGACTACTTGTAGCTGGTTTATTGGGGCTTCCAGAGGGTTAGAGTTGAAGATGGTGAAGTGAAGGTCTGGTGACCAGGGCAGGAGGCTAAGGGCAGGAAGCCAAGGGCTCACTCACATCCTGAACCACAAGCACAAAGCAGAGAGTGTGTCCTGAAAATGGTGAAAGGTTTTGACTCCTCAAATCCTGCCTCCAGCAAGGCCACACCTCCAAATCCTGCCCAAACAGTACCACCAACTGGGAATCGAATATTCAAATGCCTGATACTAAGAGCTGGCCTCAAAAAAACAAAGAAATGGAAGCCAGGCTCCTACTCTGGGTCCCTCCACAGGTCATTGGGTACCCATAAGTCTCTCCTGTATGGCTTATGACAAATTCAGATCCCAGAACCTCAGTGTGCAGGCTAGATGTGCTATTGTTCAAAACCTCCCAAATGCCATACCAGTCATGAGCAGACAGGCTTACCTCACAGTGGGAAAACCATTTTATTCTCTTTATTCTCTGCAGGACTATCCACAGATTTCCAGCACCAGGAAACTATCTTGAGGGGGTGGGGGGAGTCTATTCTGGAAGCTTGCAAGAGATGAAAGATCCCTATGGCCTTGGAGGCAGAGGCTATATTCACTGCATATGAGCAGGTTGGAAGCAGAGCAGACTTCTTTATGAAGGGCTGACAGGAGGGTAGACACACCATGGGAGGGGTGACTGCCAAGCCAAGAAGACAAGGGCCCTATCCTACAGAAGCCACGAGGCTGGGAGATGCATATTCCAACAGCCTTGGAAAAGTACCCCGGACTCCCCGCAAAGGCTTCCTGACAGTGGGTTCAGCTGCTGTAAATGGAGACTGGGTTGGAATTCTGGGGCAGTAGAGTAGACAGACAACTGAGCACCGACAGAGACCCCCAGGCTGAGACTGCCCACCCCCAACTCATAACTGCAGCATCATAACTTGGGAGACAGTGTGTTAAGACATTTTATCTCAATTTCTGCTCCCTTACCGATAAAAATGGGATCTAGAAAACTAGAATTCAGAGGATATTGCCTTCGCATGAAATCTGTCTTAATCCTCAAGTAAGCATTGCAGTAAGCAGAGAACAGCCAGGGGCGGTCCCAATCGTGAGGTGCAAAGGAGACCTGCCACGACACTGCTGAACATCATTGAAGTTTCCAGACAGTGCAGACTGGAAATGAGAATCTAAAGTCACCGTTTCCAGGCTGTACAACTGTGTACCTAGAAACCGGAGGGAGTCCACAGAGATCAGTTGGAATTAATGCATCAAACTGTTTGATGAAAGATAATTATATAAAAAGCAACAACCAAGGGGAAAAATTCAATTCACAAAGGCTGAGAGAAAACAAAAATCCTTGAAATAACCCTGATTTAAAAAAAAAATGGATGAACTATATGCAAAAAAGTATGATGCTTTACTGAGCAGCACAGAGACAGAATCACATAAACTGAAGGACATACACTGTGTTCCCAGAAAATATGATGGATTATGTCAATTCCTCCTTTAATTAGTTTTTAAGTTTAATTTAATGTCAATCAAATTCACAAGGGATTGTTGAACCTGACAAAACAATTCTAAAATTCACTGGAAAGAATAAACAGATGTGACCAGCCAAGGCAAAGAACCCAGCCACATGTTCCTGAATGGTGTCAAACAATTGCCAAATGGCTGTGTGTGTGCCAGTGCAAGTGTGTAGAGACCAGAGGCCAATGCCAGGCATCATCTACAATAGCTCCCCACCCTCTTTTGTGAAACAGTGTTTCTCAGTGAACCTGGTGCTCACCAATTTAGTTATTCTGACTATCCAGGAAATCCCAAGGATCCTCCTGGCTCTAAGCATAGCATGTCTCTCTAAGCCTGGCTTTCTGCATGGTCTTTGGAACTCAGGTCCTCATCATGGCAAAAGAAAAAGAAAAAATGCAAATAAAATTAATTTATAGAATAGATTTTGTTTAATCTAGTATATTCAAAAAATATTATCTGAAATGAAAAGCCATACTTTTTCAAAAGAAAAGTCTAAGAGGAATGGGATGTAAACCAATGGCAGAGTTCCTTGTCTGGCACACACAAAGCCCTGGATTTAATTCTTAGCACACACACACACACACACACACACACACACACACACAAACACACACACACAATGAAGGTCTGTGAAACATTTTACCTTTTGTGAGGGTAGAGGAAATGCTGTCCAGTTTGTATTGTATTTTACATGCAGTATGACTCTCAGTACAGAAACCTCATGTGGCCCATAGCTATTGTACTGGACAGTGCAGCATCCAAGCACTAAAACCCTTAGATATTTGAAACTCCAATAATGAGCACTGCTTAGTACTGTTACAAGAACAGTCAGTCAGAAAAAAAAATGGAGCTCATCTGTGATATTGCTTTACTTGCGGTTTTCTTTATAATTAACTGGTGTGGGTCTATTAAAAAACAATTTTATGGGGGCTGGAGAGATGGCTCAGCAGTTGAGAGCACTGTCTGCTCTTCCAGAGGACCCAGGTTCGATCCCCAGCACCCACATGGCAGCTAACAACTGTCTGTAGTTCCAGTTCCAGGCAAACACCAAGGCAAATAAATAAAGAAAGAAAGAAAAAAAAAACAATTTTATATAAAGAGTCTGGTAAGATGATGCAACTGGTAAAGTGTCTGTCACACAGGCATGGGGACCTGAGTGTGTGTCCCCAGTATCTGTGTTTAAAAGCCAGGTGAAGGAGCACACATCTGAGAGCCCATCTTGGGAAAGAGGAGTCAAGGGAATCCTTGGGGCTCGCCGGCCAACCAGTGTAGCTGCATGAGTGAGTGACGAGGTCCAGGTTCTGTGAGAGACCCTGTCTCAAAAATTAAGTTGGAGAAATGCTGCCAAAGATGCCTGACATCAATCTCTGCCCTTCACATGCACACACACCCAATATATACACACACAATATGTGTCACACGCCATGCAATGCTCTTTTGACCAATGACAGACTATATACACAACAGCTGTCCCATAAGATTATATAGCCTGGTGGTACCATAGCCAGCTTAGCGTATAATATTTGCACAACAAAATCACCAGCTAATAGATTCTTGGAACAGACCTTTATCCTCAAGTGGTACACAACTATCTACAAATGCCAGCTCTTTTTATTCTGCCTCCAGAAGTTCTGTGTCAATCATGCTGGCTACTATCAAGACCTGAACAAACTTGCATCAATACACTCATTTTTCCTAGGAACTGCTTTCAAAAAAGAAGTACAAAAGTGCAATGATGAATCCTTGAATGTCCTGTTCATAGGTCTGTCTAGAGATGGCCCCTCTGGTGGGAACAGTTTTGCCCCTACTGCTTTTGTGCATATCCTCTGTGTGAAATCTATATGCCCACTCTCAGAGACTAAGCATCATTAGTTGCTTCTCCATCATCACTATAATGTCCATCAGTACCATCATTATCACCACCCCCATCATCATCATCCCCATCACTACTATAATCCTTATCACTATTACCAATATCATTATCACCATAAGATCCACCGCACTGTTACCATCACTACCATCACCTCCATAACGCCAATAGCTCTACCTCTATCAGCCCCATAATTTTCATCATCATCCCTAACCCAAATCTCTATCACCACCATCACCATACCCCAATCACTACCATCATTATCACCATCCCTGTCATTCCGCATCTCACCATCACCCTCATCACTATCATCCCCATCGACATCATCCCCAACATCACCATTACCACTGTCATTATTTCCACTTTCATCACGTTACCACCACCATAATCATTACAGTCATCATCACCATCACCAACATCAAGCCACGTTTGTAGAACTATAAGAAGACACACATTCTTAAGGCACATTTTCCACATATACTACCTCCAAAGTCATAACAAAACCAGTGTGTCACCATAGATGACAGAATTGCTTAGCACAGGCCAACTTAGCATTGATATTGCCATCACTTTGTCTGAGTACCTATGGGGTTAATACTTTTATGTGTTAAGAACCCTTGCCACTCAAAATGTCTTCAGAAAGCCATACACTGTGATGGCAAAAAAAGATGGTCAGCAGAATACATATCCCTGCCACTGGCCAGGTGAATATTGATGCTCACAATGCCACTCACACTTTCTCCAATGAAGATGAAGCCAGACTATACTTGCTCTCCATGACTCATGCCAAAAGGCTCAAGGCAAGAGAAATTCTCCATGTACCATGATAAGAACAGCAATTCCATCAGTGGGGCTGTGAGAACACATGGGTAGAGGATGATGAAGCCACCACATTGCAGTTGGATGCAGTGTCAAACTCTAGAAATCGCAGTACCTGCAAGGCAGGGGGATTGCAGCAAATTTGAGACTTGCCTGATTGATATATATATATATATATATATGTGTGTGTGTGTGTGTGTGTGTGTGTATACTTATGTATACATATATATGTTCTAGTCTTAATAGCACTGCACAATGAGACTCAAAGAAATGAACAACTTCTGAGCCCTGAACTAGGCTTTATGATTACAGTGCACCTGTCTTCCAGTAGCCAGTGAGGTGGGTATTGATGGAGTCCCATTTTGCAACAACTAAATTTCACAGTGTTGTAGCCTCTGCCAGGCTGCACATTTTCACTGAGCACAGCTGATCTTGTAGCTACACATTAAGTCCAATATTTCTGAATTAACTAGTAAAATGCCTAGAATGGAGGGGTCAGGGCTGGAAGAATCTGCCTGGCCTCTTGGCAGTATGATGCCCATGGTCCTGGACACCAGAGTTTCCTTTGGCAGCAAGTGGAAAGCTGTGAGCCCCACGCATCCACCCTGAAGTCAATGTGCAGAGTAATTGAAATTCATGGATGAGCCCAAGGAGCCAGCTCCAGACTCAATAATAACTTCTCCATATTAATGGCAGCACGGAAGAATCAGTGGACAGCTGACATTTAATATAAAACATATGCAGCAGAATGAGAGACTTCTACCTGGGCCTTCTCATTCCACAATGCCTGCCAGTGAAGAGGGGCGGTATAAGGTAATGATGAAATTCAAGGTACTGGAATCTTCCTCTACCTAGAACCTCCACCCTACCCAAGGACCTACTCCAGCAGGAAATCTCTCTAAGAACACACACATGAATATACACACATGCACCCATATGTACACACACATACACACTTGAATACACACATGTAACCACATGCATATTCACATAAAAACTTACATGCAAGTACACATCTGTGTATGCATTTGCCTACATGAAAGACATGCATGTATACATATACATGCATGCATGCATACATACACATATATAGCCTCCATGGCTAGGTACACACAGTCTCTATGGCAATGTGCATACACATATGCATACTCAGGGATCTCTAGGGCTTCCCTGCCACAGAAGAAGCAAAGGGTAAAGAAGGCCGTACCTGTAGACCCAGGTTTCCAGAAGAGGCTTCACAAATACTCACCCCTACAGATTTTCAAATACCAGAGTGAGATGTTCTAAGCCACTCTTTAGGCCACTATGAAGCAAAGTCAGCCTCAGTGCTGGACCAGGCCCTCACATGTCTGGGAGACTCAAAACAGATGAGTCCCTGGCAGTCATGACACTTGTACCACCCACAATAAGCCTGAGTGAAGACATAACCTTTTCCACCCTTCATCACTCATCAATGGCTAAAGGCATGTGGTACAGGGACATCTGTGAGCAGGAGGTACTTCTGAATGAGTAGCAGAGGCCTTTAGCCAGCAGCACCTGGAATACTCCTGAACACAAAGTAGTGGGCCGGGCCTGACAAAGATGACGTAGGATGGCCGGAGGAGCCTGTCTCCCTGGGCTCAGGTTCACAGTGACTAGCCTCAGTGGCCTTCACGAAGATCCAGGCTTGTCCAACTGTGCCCCTCTTTAAAGAACTCGAATGGGGAGAAGCCAGCAGAGTCTGTTCCCTGAGCCCATGTCCTAAGGTACTGACTCAACCTTTCTCGCAATTCCTAGGAGGCACTTCCTCTCCTTGTCTGACTTGCTTTCAACCAGAAGCTATGAAATCAGATTTACAGGACCAGAAAGCCATTCAAAAGTACACTGCTGCAAAAATGCTTTCCCAGAGCTTAGGGAGCAGATCTCCCTCCATTCAGAGGCCTGCCTCATGAAGGCAGACATCAAGTAGTTGACAGCAGAACAGACTAGGTGGGAACAATGGGGGTTCAGGGTCTATGGGGCTTCCAGATCCTTCTTCCTGGACATGTCACTTCCCAGCTCCCAGATGGCCTCACCCAGTCTAGAGCTGAACCGTATAGACACAGCCAGAAACACTCAGACTACAAGTTGCCAACAAGTGTGAACAGTGACATCACACGTGTGTGTCCAGGGTGGCTCCCAGGAAAAAGGGCCATTCAGCTAAGGCCTGCAGAGTAAAGAAAATAAAGAGAGAAGGAGACAAGATGTCCCCAGAGGGGGCACAGCCTGTGCAAAGGTCCTGAGTACCCGGGGCTGCAGGAGCAATGAGCCCAGGGTGGCAACACTGTGACAGATGTGGCTAGAATTCACTTAGGCCAAGTCTAGGAGGGAGGGGCCTTGGCTACCAGGCCAGTTAGGATTGCTTTGTTTTGTTTTGCTTTGCTTTGAGAGCAACAAGCAAAGGAGGAACAGAGTCTGATGTGTGGTTTGTAAAAACTGCTCTGGCTGCTGTGTGGAGGAAGGGTTGCTGGGGAAGGAGGCTAGCTTGTAACCAGGTGTGCTGCATCAGCCTGCCATGAAGGACTGGGATGAGATTTGGATGTCTACAGCAGCCCCGCCCCTGGGAGGTGTGGAAAAGAGAAAGGGGACCTGTATTCATGGACAGCACAGCTCCTAATTCTCACAAAGACCTCCATCGATCACCATCTACCACAGCAGGAGATACATGCCAGTCCCACATCACACTGGTTGCTTTAAAGATGAGCCTGGAATTGCTTACGGCTTCCTCATGAGGGGTGAGAGAGAAAGAGCCTTCTAAAATAAATACCAAGTGGAGAAACTGAGAGCTGAACAACCTGAGGCCCTGAATCCAGCCAAGCTTGAAGCCAACACTCCTCAGAACCTTCAAATAACTAGGCTTATAATACCATAATACCTCTTGTTCATTCTGTCCAGTGTCAGCTGGTTTAGATAAGTCTGAGGTAAGGTGGCAGGCTGGGGAAGAGGCAGAAGCCACCCTAGGTAGGTATGCAAGGGCACTATGCGAGGGCACAGTAGGGGCCAAGCGGGTGCCTCTACAAACTAGGGTGCTTCTTTGGTCCTCTGCTATGGGCTTGCTGCTGTCCAGGCAGTGTCAAGGCTGAGTGGAAAGAAAGAGAACATCTCCCATGAGGAGCAGCCCTTGTCCCCACCCTAGCACTCAAGATGACTGAGCCCAGCATGTGGCCTTGAAGGCACCAGGTCCTTGGAGCAATATCACTTTTCTTAGTGGCTTTTAGGAATCCCAAAGTTCGAGCCAGGACAGTAGCCTGAAAGGAAAACCCAAGAAAAGATGGTCAACACACACACACACACACAAAACACACACACATATACACACACACACACAAATCAGAGACTTCCTTGTTGCCACAAGACCTTAGCTATACTAGAGTGGCTCTGCAGACAGACCAGGACGCATATAATGAGCCCTAGGAAAGAATGGACACCTCCTTCCTCAAGGCCTAGAACTAGACCAGGCTAGCCCAGCCAGCAGGCTATTATCAGTGGTCCTGCCTATAGCAGGCTGCAGAAGTCTCCCAGGGCTTCCTGAATGGAAGGAGGTATAGAAAGAGTCATTCCCATCCTCATAGAGTCTCACTGTGGTCACTCACCAGTGAGGGTAAAGACACCCACCCCAAGGGCCTCCAGCTCAGAGCGGAACCCCACCCAGTCCACTCAGCCCTTACACCCTCTCACATAGGCAGTGGTCAATGCTGCTGACTCGGGGGTCTCTGGAAAATAAAACAGGAAAGCTTAGAAATGTGTTTGGCTTTCAAGATCACAACCAGCAGTCTCAGCCTCTCTCTCTCTCTCTCTCTCTCTCTCTCTCTCATCTGTAGATATCAGATAATGAGATATACATATGCTGTGATAATAGATGCTTAGCAGGTAGCCTAGCACATAGTAGGACTACAAACTGTCATTCGTCATCGTATCTGCAGGTTTCTTTTCTATTGAGTGTGTGAAACTGGTGTGAATTAGTTTGCCTATTGTGTAACCCAAGAAACACTAGAAAATTCTTCCATAGCAACATGGTATATATTCCCCAGGAGATTTTTTTTTCCTCATTCACTGTGAAAGAAAAATCTTTCCCACCACCAACCTCCCTCCACCTCACCCCACCCTAGTAAATAATGATGAGCTGCTTCTAACCAGTGACTAGCAAAGAACCTATCAGTGTATCTGTGGATAAAAGTGTGGTACATCTGAAGAGACAAGTGTCAAGCTCTAGTAGAATCTGCCTCTTGGCTGGCCCAGGGTTCTCATTTCTAGCCAGAAAAAAATCTCAAGTGGCTTTAAGGAGTGGTACTGCTTACTCTCAGTTCTATGGGACTCTGCAAACCCCATATCCCAACTCCATCAAGATCATCTTACCTGAGACCAGCCAGAGTACATTCACAAAAGGAAATAGCGCAGTGCTGGAGGGGACCCTTGATTCACAACAGAGGGACTCCAGTTGAGAACAAAGCTGGTCCACGAGAAGCAAAGAGATGAGGACGCAGAGGTCCTAATAAGCCACACCTGAAGATTCGTCACCAGGTGAGCTAATAAGTTCCCTTTCTGTGTAAACTAAGTCGACTTGGATTCTCTGTCGCTTGTAACTGAAAGAGGCCCCACTGATAGAACCCAGTGGACAGATTCAATTAGAGTCCAACTATACTAACCAGATTAGGAGAGCAATGTCCACAGTCATCAGTTCCTGCTGCCTTCCTCCCTAAGGGGAAAGTATATCCATGTGTCTTTAGCAACTATGTATTCCAAGACAGCAGCGACAGGGCCCACTTGACGTGCTGTCACCAACACTTTGTCTACACCACAGTTTCTGCACACGCATGTTGGAGGCTAATAGTGTTCTGCAAAGAGGATTCTAGGCTGCATCTTCTACTATGTTGGGTGAAATATAACTGATGAGGCTCCTTTACTATAGAACTTTGCAGGAAGTTTCTCCCACCACCCTAAGGAGGATCTGCAGCCTTTCCTGGTATTGTTCCCTAAACCCTACTTGTTCTGAGCAACTCAAGGTACAGCCCTGTAGATCATTCTCGGAGAAATAGGACTTCAGTGCCTTGTTTCTGAAATGGTGTATCCAAAGGCAAGGAACATGGGCCAGGAAGCGTACCATGCATGCAGATTCCCTGGAGCCACCTGGGTGCATTGACATTGAATCTGTATTTAATAAGACTTCTGGGGACCTACCTGACTCTCTGGCTTTACCATATCTAGGTAGTTATCAAGGAAGAGTTTGGCCTCGTGGATAAGGGCGCCAGCTGTTGGATGGATTAAATACATGTATTCACTTACAGCCCATGGAAGTTTGGCAGGGCATGGTTTGACCCTTCCATTACACCTCAGCAGTTTCATAGCTACATCCTCGGAATTGGGAGCACTGAGGCGGAGGAGTCCAGACAGTTCCTAGGCTAGACACACACCATCACCGGCTGTGTGGCTAGGACAGGTTAATCTGTCAAAGCCTCAGTTTGTCATATATAAGCCAGATACAAAGCTGCCTCCCCTCCAGAGTTACTGTGACAACCACAGACACCAGGGAGAAAGGCCTGGGTCCTTCCATCATGGAAGCCCAGGGGACCTTAAAGGGTTAAGAAATTATTTGGTAGAAAATCCAGCACAGGTATGTACAGAAAAAGAAAGGAAGACAGAAAGAGAGGGGAGGAAAAAGAAGAAAGGAAGAAAAATGGAAGAGAAGAAAGAAAAGGAAAACTAGCGATGCTGGCCTGCTGTGTCAGGGCTGTCATCACTCACAGCACCAGCCTCGGCCTGTGGATGTCCGGTGACATCTCAGCATGTTTGTCCTTCCCAGGGCAGCCCCCCTGGAATCTTCAGGATTACTTCTACCCACCTACTTGCCAGGCTTCACTTTCTCCAGCTCTCTGAGGCCCCATCAAATAACACCTAGATTCCCTTCCACCTACCCTGGCATAGAACCTGCCCCATCTCTGACTCCCCAAAAGGATAGCCAGGGTCAAAGGTATTGCCTGAACAAATGAACTTGGAGGGTGAATGAATGATGCAGCGTCACACCCCCAGTGCTTGAGTGGGAGTTAATTAGCACAGAGTGGATCCCTGCCAACCCCACCACCTTGTCCCAAGTCCCCAGCAATGATCTCCTTTCATGTTTAGGAAACTCCTGACTTCCTTAAAGGTGATTTGCCTGTGGGGCTAGGACTAGTCTGACAACAGAGAATAGGGAAAAATGCCCTAAATTAACCCAGCTCCTCCAAGGACACTTGGAGTCATTAGCAATGTGCTTCGGCTCTAAGTAAATTCGACCAAAGGCAGTGATTTTTCTGAAGCAACAAGTGATGTTTCCTGTGTGTCCATAAAAAGAACTCCAGTGGTTGTAGAACTGGGGTGTAATTGCCAGTTCTGCAGGGCCAACCTGGGCTCCCTGAGGACGGGCATTGCTCACGGCTGGCAGGGCTGGAGGCATGGCCACTTGCCCAGAGTTGGAGTACCCTGAGCAGCAATTACAGTAGAACCCATGGTGGGCGGCTTCAGATGTCTGGCTGGCACAGCCAGCCTCACCACTGCACATTCAATCCAAAATAGAAAACTGCCATAGGTTCTGCTGTGCCAGGCCCCTGGGTGGCAGAGCAGCACCATCAATGTCAGCCTCTGCCCGGAGCACTGATCCAAGCTTTCTCCAAGAAACCCTATGTGGCAACTATGGTCCTGGGGGACACCCAGTGGCAGGTGAGCTACCCAGCACTCTACTCACACTGGTTGTCCCAGATAGTTCCAAAAGGGACCATTTCTTGTCCATCAGGCACTGCCCCCCAAAGTCTAACAACCCACCTCACTAGGACCGTCATTACCAAATGCTCCCTGCAGCTCAAATTAAACGAAGAAAACTGACTTTTCAAATCGCCACCAATACTTCAACAGGAAGCCACAGCATAAAAATCACTGACTCTTGGTCAGCCAAACGAGAGAGGGCTAACTGGGCATTTCTGCATCACCACCTGCTGCCCAGACTGTCATATGCATACACAGAAGCAAAGAAACTGCCAGCATCCATGCCCACCACAAGCTCAGCAACACACGTGCTCAAAAGTCACTCTGACACATTTGTGAAGCCCACAGATACCTCCACGCTTGAGAGACAACACACATTCACATGTACACACGGATATGTATCCAGAAAGAAGCATGTGTCCATTCCAAAACACACACACACACACACACACACACAGAGAGAGAGAGAGAGAGAGAGAGAGAGAGAGAGAGAGAGAGAGAGAGAGAGAGAAACGCACACATGGCAACTTATGCTTGTATGCCAGCAACAGAATGGAGCAGGCTGGCCTTGGGGCTGGAGCTGGATTTCCTATAAATCATCTCCTCTTCTCTGAGCAATCAAAAAAAATCTTCCCTTCCCGCCAACCTCTGCAGCAAGGAGAGTGCCTTCCTAAGCATTGGGAGAAAAAGATAGATGGTCTTCAGCTCGTGCTATGTCGCCCTCTCAGGAGACTTCCTAGTAATGGGATTCCAAAACCCAGGCAAGGGCCAGAACAGAAGGGAGCCATAGAAGAGAGTACTCACCAGCCCATCACAGTTACTGAGCGCCACAGAGGAGGCTTTGGCTAAACCAGCCACGTCTCCAACGTAGAGACAGGTTCCAAGCAGGGGCTCCACCCTGGTGTCACCCATCTCACCCTGCCATTCCACGGTGGCCCCGGGAGCCACGAGGCGAGCATTGGGCCGCAGTCGCAGGTGCAGGTCCCGGCCGAAGACTGTGAGGTTGTAGAAGAGGTGGCCTCCAGGGTCCTGCACGTCGCCTCCGGGCAAGCCCGAGGTCTGGACCGGGGCCGCTCTGCGGGCTCGTACCCCCGCCCCGGCCGTCTCCGAAGACACCACGTGGGACACCAAGCGGCCCTGGGCGTCAGTGCGCACCGGCACCACCAGGATGCGCTCGGCTCCGTGCCCCGGGGGCCCGCCTGCAACGGAAAGGGGCGTTAGACTGGTGGAGACCTCGGAGCCTAAGACTAGGGCCGGGGAGCCCGGTGTCCCCAGCCCTTGCCTCAGTTGTAGAGAAGAGACATTACACCAGTAAGCTTCCAGAAAGGGGCGTTGACAAGACCACCACTCCGGAACCACGTCGCCTGCGGGCCGTCCCCCCAGAAGACCAAGCCAGCTAAAGAGCTGCCCCAGCCTGGTTCCCAGTTGAGGCTCCACGGGCACCCCACAGTTACCCTAAAGGGAGACCCCATCAGCGTGCCCTCGCTCCTTAATTATACCGTCCTTGGTAGGACACGGCTCTTCGGGAATCATTCCTCGTTGATCCCCAGCTCATGAACCTGGACCCTTCAGCGGTCCCTGCTGCCCAAGTGTCCTCACTGTTGGCCTCCGGAACAGGGAGACTAGGCATGCCCTCGCACGGGCGGCCTGTCCTCGGTCCTGCTCCGGGCCACCTCACTGCCAGCCCCCTTTCCCCGTGAGCCTAAGCCCCAGGAGGGGTGGAGCAGGTTCCACCGATCTCCGGAGAAGCCCTCCGGGGCACCCCAAGCAATACTCAGGGCCCGCAGGCGGCGCGCTCCGCACCGGCTCCTCCCGAGTGTCCCCGGGCGCCGCCTCGCCCTGGCTCCCCCGGACCCGCTGGTGCTGGTTCTGCGCGCTCCGCCGTGGGGTTCTCCCGGTCCCCCAGCCCCACACTCTGCATCCCGGGAGTGGTGAGCGCACCGAGGCTCCCTGCATCCCAAGGCACCCGGGGTGCACCCCCTGCGTGACCGCCCGGGCCCCAAAGTTGGCCAACTTGGCCCCGGGCGCGGCGCGCGGAGTTTGCCCAAGTCGCCTTAGACGATACTTGAGGAGGGGGCGGCAAGACGCGCGGGGCGGGATCGGGTGGCCAGAGGGGCGTGGGGCGTGGGGGCGCGGCTGGCACCTACCTGGGGGCTCGGTAGCGGCGGCGAGCCGGGCGCTCGCGGGTGGCGGCGGCAGCAGCAGGAGCGGCGGCGGCGGCAGCAGCAGCAGCAGCAGCAGAGCGGGGCAGAGCAGGCGGCGAGCGGCTCCCGCCGGCGGATCCATGGCAGCCCGACCGCAGCCGGTGCCCCGCACTCGCAGCCGGCGCGAAAGTTCCCCGCGCGCCGCCCAGCCCACATCTGGGGGCAGCTGGAGCCGCCCGCAGCTGCAGCACCGCAGGGCGCGGGGCGGAGGAGGCGAAGCGCAGGAGAGGGCGGGGAGCGCGGAGGGAAGGCGGGGAGAGCGAAGGAGCGAGCTAGCTAGCGGGCGAGGGAGGCGGGAGGAGGAGGCGAAGGCGAGCGAGGGGGAGGGCGGGGACGGCGGGCGCCTCAGCCTGCGGTGACCCGGCGCTTCTTGGCGCGGCCGCCGCCCGCTCCCCTCCTTGCTTCCAGACTCGCGGGGAGACAGAGACACCCCGAGGCGACGGCAGAGAAGGGCGCTGGAGGCGAGCCAGCAGAAGACCACTGCGTGTCCCGTGTCACCTCGAAGGAGTGGCTCTCCACCCGAGAGCCCTCTGGAGTACAGGTCCCACCCCTCCTGCCTTGGGACTCCCTCCGGAGCGCCTCACCCTCTTTCTGTGCTATGTAGCTGAATGAAACACTGAAATGGAAAGAGGGGCTGGGAGGACACTGAGCCCCCAGATGGAGGCCCCAGAGGAGGGTACCCCAGGGAGCATTCCCCAGGCTAGCTCAAAGATCAACTTTTGCACTCACTAAAGGACAAAGTTCCCTCAGCGCCCAGCTCCTCTCTATCCCTCTTGCAGCCCATCAGCCTCCAGATCCCTTCACTCTCTCCCTTAAAACCCTGGCACAGCCTTTTCCTGCCAGACTCGGGTCCTCTCTTACAACACAACTGAGATCCTGCTTTCACCTGCCTCAGTGGGCCTCCTGCCGTAGTCTGCCCTCGTCCCCACACAACCGGTCCTGGACACTCTCCACCTTTCCAAGTGAACAGGCAAGCGCAGAGGCACATGTCCCTGACAGCTCTGTGTGAGGTCTAGATGCCAACAGGAATCCATAGCTCCTGGTCCCCCATTTCCTGGAGTCATGGTCCTGCGAAGCCTGGTGTCCCTGGGCACAGTGACTCCCCGAGTCTTCCCAAATATCTCCCTCTGGCTTTCTTCTGTTGGAACATCTATGCAATGTTATGTCCAGTCTATCTTCCATTCTTCCTGCCCCAAACCTGTGTGGCAGGGCCTTAGGCAGAAGGCGAGGATGACTCCCTGTGAACAGGAGGGCCTGGTCTTATGGAGAAATACATGATTTGTACAACTGGCTCTAACAAGGATTTTTGGTTTTTTCAAGACAAGAGTTTCACTGTTTAGGGCAGGCTGAACTGGACCTCACTAGGCCAGGCTGGCCTTGAACTCACAGAGATCTGCCTGCCTCTGCCTCACAATTGCTGAGATTAAAGGTGTGCATCACCACCGCCTGGCTTAACCATGATTTTTATATCCTTAGTTTTGCCCATCATTCCTGAGACTTGGGTGTGAGGTCACTGGGCAGCCTGATGACAGTGTCTACTCAGAAGATTCGTTGTCCCCTAAGGACACCTGAGGCTGGACTAGCCTTCAGCTGTAATAGATTCTTGTTAACACTGAAAAATAATGGTATTATTGGATTATTGGGTGTAGCAGTTTACATGTGTACTTCCAGCACTAGGAAAGCTGACACAGGAGGATTGCCATGACTTCGAGGCAAGCCTGGTCTTCAAGTGTGAGATCTTCTCTTAAAATAGACAAACTTTCAAAGAAAAAAAGATAGAAAGACAAAATTGTGACATTTCAGTTTTTAGAATTATATTTCTAACTTTTCTGGAGGAATTGGGAGGTGTGGCTACACTTTAAATGAGCTACTTGCCTGTCAATTTGCTGATGGTACCCTCCCCACATGTGCCTAAAGGCGTGACTTGTATAATCTACTGTGACCCAGCTTGTCCCAAAGTTAGAGCTGGCGGAAGGGGATGATGATCCTACAGTTCGGATCCTGGAAGACCAATGAAGCTGGAAGATGAGAGAACCAGGCAGGCTGGGGCTAGGCTGGGCTGGCTACCTTGCTGGAGGCTGCATTTTCCTGTGATTCTCCAGACAAGATAAAGGAAACTCATCCGGCAGTTTCATCTACTTCAGGGGTCTCATCCCCTCCTGGGGATGGTCATTATCAGTTTCCACCACCTACCACTTTCTACTGCTATTTCCTTATGTAGCATTGAAAGAGAAGCCAACATCTCTCCATTTCACCATAAATAAAGTAAAAAATGAGGAGATTTGCCAGATCCTAGCTACTACTGCCTACCTAAAGGGGAGGCTGAAGCTGAGAAGTAAGAGTTGAGAGAAACTCCTAAACAGGCCAGTGGAGATCCTTCACCAGCCTGGCCCATCTGACAGTCCTCACACAGAAACCCGGGAAGGTGTTATGGGTAAAACTTAAAATTTTAAAGCCTTTGATGGAGAACAAGGGTTATTAAAATGTCCTGATCCCCCTCTGAGACCAGCCTAGACTACAGACCCTGCCTATAAATTAATTAATTACTTAAATGATAGGATACAGGAAACAAAATCCCAATGCTCTTAGTCCCTTGGGTCTGTTTATTCATTCAGTCTCAATACCAAAGCCAAAAAACTAAAAGCCAGGCAGGCAGATTCAGTCACTGCATGGTTGTGGCCATTGTTTCCATTTGAACTTGGAAGAGTTGACTTCTGGCTTCCCTCTGCCACTTGTCCCATGCCCACCCTCCCTGTCCTGTCCCCCACCTACTTATTGCTTGTGGTTGTAAATAGCCTGGTCCCTGAAGGCAATGGAGTGGCATGGCAATCCGGAGCATCTTGGTGTAGGGAGGACAGGAAGTAGATAACTGAAGCTCAAATTCAATCCTCCAAACTCAACCCTTCAAAATCCGAATGTTTCAAAGTAAAGAAAGGGACAGGGACCCTTCCTTCCTGGCCGTTCATCTTGAGGAACAGTAAGAAAGGAGAATGTGGCGGCTGAAGAGATGACTCCTTACTTAAGAGCACTTGCAACTCTTCCAAAAGATCCAGGTTCAATTCCTAGTACCCTCATGGGGGCTTGCAGCCATCTTTATCTCCAGTTCCAAGGATCCTACGGTACTGCATGCTCATGATGCACAGATATACCTGTAGGTAAAAATACAAGACAATAAAAATGAAATATAAAATATTTCTTGGAAAAAGAAGAAAAGAAAGGAAGGAAGAAGGAAAGAAGGAAGGAAGGAAAGAAAGAAAGAAAGAAAGAAAGAAAGAAAGAAAGAAAGAAAGAAAGAAAGAAAGAGACTGTGGAAGAGATGTTGCTCAGGGTATTTGGCAAAAAAGGGTCCCATCTCTCTGTTCTGCCCTGGATTTCCTGATCACAGATGCCAGGACAAATGCCCTTAGATACAGGAGCCATCGGAGAGACATCCCTGGGCACAGATGTCTGATAGAAAGGAGCTCCCCATAAGGCATTCTGCTCCTATTTCAAGGTCGTCTTCGTTGGCAGGGTTTTCCAAGTGGATGGGAACAACCCTCCTTCCCAAACAGCAAGCTCCAGGAGTTGTGGAAAAGGACTCAGACTCTCTAGTCCCACTGGGCTCCATGCACAGAGCATCTCAAGTGAGAGAGTTAGTGACCTTGTCATGGGGCCTCTGGAGACAGCAGCAGCTCTATCCAGTTCTGTTGTTGGCAAATGGCAGGTGCGGTGGCCCCGTCAGATGCTCTGGTAGAGTTCTGGCCAGGAGTGGCTTTGGTAAGCAATATGTCAGGGGAACGCTGATTGAACAGAAAATGGTGGCTGGTGGCCTTCTGAGAGTGTCGTTATTGCTGCCTCCCAAGCCACCCCCACATGCACACCCTGACAGGGAGCTGTGTCAGGCAAGGGAACAAACGTGGGTGGTGGTGTTTACACAGCATTTTCTTTTTGTTATTCTCCACGTGAAGGTGTCCCTGGGTCACTGAGATCAGTGCTGCCTGAAACTGAAAGAACCTGAAATCTGGATGCATAGGGATCTAGGCTCAGTCAACAAGTCTCAGTGTAAGCAATAAGAACCCAGGGAAGGATACAATTCAGCACTCCTTTGTGACTGCATGCCCACATATGCTCAACCTGGCAGGGAGAGCTGGGAAGGACTTTAAAAGGGATACCTGAGTATAGCATGCAGTGACATATAAGTTCACTTGGCACAGGATCTGCACCTCTAAACTCACCTGTGTCTGGCTTCTCATAGGGGCCAGGGGTAGGGGGTGGGGCTATCAAGTCTAGCTTCCTGAAAGGCTTCTGGGTCCTTACAAATGCTTCCAACTAAGGAAATATAATGTATGCCCCTCAAGTCTGTGGGGCTGGCAGCTCCAGAGCTCAGGCATGACATCCAGAGCACCCCTACTTGAGAATCATACTTGTCCTGGATGGCTAGAAAAGCAGCCATGACACAGGCGTGTCTCATCACCCTAGTGGAAAGACAGCTGACCAGAGGATTAAGGCTGGGTCAACCAGTTGCTGGTAGTCAGGGATGGGGGTCTTCCAGGAAGAAGCCTGGGACAGGGCAGACATGGGGAGTCCATGAAAGGACGCCTGTGCTCCATCTGCCTTTCTTTCTAACTAAGAATGCTACAATGGTCCCAGGTACCCTCTCCCTGGAGAAGACATATATAAAATGCAAAGATCCCATTCTACATCCTGTGGGGTTTGGGTACAAAAAACTTTTTTCTAAGCCCTTCCATTCATCCTTTCTTACAATCTGTGACACCCAGGCCCAGCCCTTAATAAAACATTGCCACACATCTTTGTCTTTAGGGTTTTGATTCTTCTAGGTCAAGTGCCTTACCCCTAGACAAGTCTGTTACCAAAAAGATGTGTTTTAAAGCAGTGGAAGCCTCCATGTGGGGCTGACCACAGTCCTGAGGGTGAAGCTTTAGGAGCAGGCCCCTAGTGGCAAGAAAGTGATGCAAAGTCAAGAATCACTAGTCATTGCTGAAACCATTAGAAGCTCATGGGGACACCACTACCTCTACATCTCTAAGAGATGCTTCAGAACCCTTCCCCAAGCCCCAGGCCAATGATTGATAGGAAGATTCTTCCTGAACACAGTTTGCCCACTTTTCCAAAGCTTCAGGCATAGTTTTCTCTGTAAAAGACCCAGGACCCCATAAAGTCTCCAGGACATTTGAAATGAGGTCTCACAGAGCAGCTGACCATCTTTGCTCCTGGTAAAATAGAATATTCATCCTCTTCCTCTCATGGGAATAAGGACAAGACATAGCTCTCTCTGTGTCTCTGTCTCTCTGTCTCTCTCTGTCTCTGTGTGTGTGTGTGTGTGTGTGTGTGTGTGTGTGTGTGTGTGTGTACATGCGTGTGGAGGCCAGACAATCACCTACTTTTGGAGACAGGGTTTCTCACTGACCCCAGAGCTGGGCTGGCTGGCAGCCTCTTGTCACTGTGTCCTCAGCTCTGTCTCACATACTGTCACCTGCCCTCGGTGCCAGGACTGCCACTCAGTTCCTCACATGTGGCAAGCGGCTTTACCCGCTGAGCCGTGTCTCACTGACTCTGACTCCGCTCGCTTTGTTCCGCTTGCCACTCCTGTCCCTGGTGAGTTTGCAAATGTGGCTCCAGAAAGGTCTAAGGTGGGGGAAGGGGAGATAATGTAGTTTTTCGCACTATCTCCTCAGTCTTAGGTCTTATTTCTGGGGTTTTCCCCTTCTTGGGCTATCTCGCCCTTTCCCGGGGGTGGCATACTGTATGTCTGTGACCCCAGGCAGGACTAGTCCAGCCTGTAAATGCAGCTCTCCTAGACATCCATATCAGAGCATTTCAGAGCCTCACCTACCCAGCTCACCACCCAGAATGGCCCCCATCTCCAATCCTTCAAGCCCAGTTCCATTTGCCACGCAGACAAAACCACAGTCAGAGATCCCAGAACATCTCAGGCCTTTCCCATTTTTTAGCCCCACATCAAAGCTGTCCCTGGCTGCCTCTACCCTCTCATTAGCTCTGCAATTTACCCCCACCACCTTGCTATACCCAGTACCCTCCCCCGACACGTCAGCATCCCTCCCAGACCTGCACACACACACACACACACACACACACACACACACACACACACACACACACGGAGTCGTCCCTGTTGGGTGCCACACTCCTGGAACAGCCACTGGACTCTTTTTACCTCTATTCAGATGTGATGGCACCGGGATAATGCCCCTTAGTCATTCATCTGGTGCAGGCCCTGTCTCACAGTAGCACTGGAGTCAGATGCTCATATCCATTCCCAATCACTCCCAAGTCAGACTGCTTCCTGTGTGAAGGTCCCTTTGGAAGAGGCCACACCCCCCTCTCTCTTTCCCACTGGAGTTTTGCTGACAAAGCCATCATGGGTCTTGCTTTCTGAGGTTACAGAAAAGAGAATTCCTTCTCTGCTTACCAGCATAGGTAATTTCAGCTCCTGAAGAGGCCCCAAGGCAGGCTGCCCCATCTGCACCACAGCCCGTGGGATACTTATTTGACTTCTGCATAGGCCTTTTCTTTAACATATGTGTATAATGATATCCTGTACCCCACAGCGTGCTTTGGCAATCAAATGGGTTAACATATATGAAGGGCTCAGAGGTGATCCACAGTAGAACAGTAGTGTGGCTGTGTGCACTATGTAGGATGGGCTGTACCAAGAGATCCTTACACATGCTCCTAAGCTTACACAGGCTTGGAGGTAGGGCTATAATTTAGCTGGCAGAGTGTTTGCCTAGCTTGCCTGAAGCCCAGGTTTGATCCCTGGAACCACATGAACAGGGTGTAGTAGTCCATGTCATCTACAATCCCAGTACTTGAAGTGGAAACAGAAAAATTAGAAGTTCAAGGCTAGCTTCAGTTCTGTAATGAAACCCAGACTGAAAGATAAACACAGAGAGAAGGGGGGGCAAGGCAGGGAGGCAGGGAGGGCAGGTGGGAGGGAGAGAGGGAGAGAATACCCATGGTTGATCTCCTGCATCGTGAGAGAGTATAGGACCTGCGTCTCGCCAGCCTAGGAAGAGATCCAAATTCAAGACTCAAATCATTGCATTTACTGAATATGCATTACATTTGCGGCATAGTAGAGAAATTCTACATGAAGATATCACAAGTCTATGTCTGTTTGCACCTTCCTTTAATGTTTCTGAATGATATGTTGACCGTGGCTGTCCCTTCACTGCCTTTGGTGAGAGGAATGTCAGGGTAGATCTTAGCACTATGCAGCCTGACAGCAACTGACCAAACAACCAGGTACAAAGTGCCTGCCCAGCAAATATTTCTGGAATGGGATGTGGGATGTCTTTCTGTACACTGCCAATTACCGTTGGATAATAAAGGAACTGTTTTGGCCTATGGCAAAGCAGCTTAGAGGCAGGAGGGAAATCTAAGCATCGACAATGGGGAGGGAGGGCGGAGTCACAGGGATGCTGCAATCTGCTGCAGAGAGAGCAAGATGTAAAAGAACAGGTAAGCCACGGGCCATGTGACAAAACATACATCAGTAGAAATGGGTTGAGTTAAGTTGTAAGAGTTAGCAAGCAATAAGCCTGGGCCATAGGTCAAACAGCTTGTAATTAATGTAATTCTCTATGTGTTTCTTTGGGACTAAGCACCTGTGGGACTGAAGGTCCAGATCTCAGGGTTAGGCCAGGCCAGAAACTTCTTACTACAGGAATGAGTCAATAAAGTAAGATAATTTCCAAAGATACCATCCATGTGAATTTTTTTAAAGTGATAAGGATTTCCTGGAACAACGAGGAAGAAGAGAGAGAAAGGTGTGGACTGATGGCTGATGGCAGAGAAGGTACCGGAATGTGTTCCCTAAGCGAGGAGCATTGTAAGCAGAGAGACAAGGGTGTGCAAAAGCCACTGGCAGAAAAGGGCTTTCTGTGCTCCAGGAGAAGAAAGGCAGTAAAGACATGTGGAGTCTGATGATGGGGGCGTTAGAGATGGGGGCCAAAGGGCCAGAGGCAGAACAGGGTACATACAGTGTGCTTTTGCCACTTTCCAGAGTTAGCATTTTGTTTAAAGCTAGGAAAGGGGGTGAGATTGGGTTAATTCCAAAAGGCTTTGGAAAGGAGGTACCTTCACTGGGACACTGGTTAGGGGGCTTCCCGTAGCCTTTTTCAACAGGAAGACAATGTATGTCCCTGCCTCAAAAGCTCTCTCTCATCTGTTCTGGTCCAAGTGTTCTGGCCTCCTGTTTCCTGTGCCATGGAATAGGTACAGTCTTCAGAGTTCCAACTCTTCTGGCCAATGAGCAACACTCTTGAGTAAATGATCTTCTCCACCCTGCCATCATCCTCATGACATCCCCCAAGGTGGAACCCAGTGCAGCTACTTGTAGATGGAAATGAAGTGGGATACTGACTTTATCATCTCTAACACATCTCTAGGAGAACAAGACCTTTCTGGAAAGTCTGAGGTGGAAGCAGATTTATTTCAGTCTCTTAAAATTCAGTGATGCTAACTGGTGAATTGGGGCTCCCCACTGGGGGCCCATGAGGTTTGAGTGTTTTAGTTTGAATTATGTGCTTAGATTTAAAAAAAAAAAAAATTAAGATTTTTTTTTTCGTG
>PVIH01024314.1:0-23023 GCA_004025045.1 Sigmodon hispidus | reverse complement strand
GGATGGGGAGTTGCAGAGAAGAAAAATGACCTGATGTGGTGGGAGGGGGAAAGGACCTTGAATAAGAATATACAGGGATGGAAAAAAATAATTCAGAGGGAAAGCTAAACACAAAGTAAATATATGTGTAGCAATCTTATTTGCATTATCACCCTTGATAAGTCATGCTTATCATTTTTATCTTCTTTATAGTTATTGTTAACTTTTCAGCATTTTACTGGGTTTTTTTTGATAAATACAAAATAAATAAAGAAGAAAAAAAAGAAATGAATCAGACGCTTATATTATTTTATACTGTTTGGCCCATATCTTAAGCACATTATTAGCTAGCTTTTTTATCTTAATTTAACTCATTTTTATTTATCTTCCCACCACGTGGCTCAGCCCGTGGCTGAGCCAATATTTCTATATATCTGTCTTCTTCAAAAGTCAAATAGAGACTAACTTAACTCTATCTTTTTTTTACCTGCCTGTCCTCTGATTTTTTTACCCACTCCTATGATACTATACATAGGCCAAAACAATATTTTATTTACAACACACAAAAAACATTCTACCACACATAACCAGAGTCATGCTACCCAGAAAATACTTACTCTGCTGCTATGAATTGTCCAATAAAATTTTAAGTGAAACTGAAAAAACGCAACATTAAATTAAAAGAAGAAGCACACCCCAACAGTGGGAGTGGAGTAGGGGTGACTCTTATTCTTTTGCCTGGTCTTGGCACCCTTTTCTTCCTATAGGGATATATTGTCCAGACTTGATAAAAGGGTTTGGGCCTAGTCTTATTGTACCTTGTTTTATTATTATTATTATTATTATTATTATTATTATTATTAACAAAGAAGTCAAACTTTCTACCCTTGTATATCCTTATTCAAGGTCCCTTCCCCCTCCCACCACATCAGGTCATTCATTCTTCTCCACAACTCCCCATCCCCTCTCTGGTCAGGCAGCAGACAGTCCCATGGTCCCACAGCCCCAGTATTGCTCAGTTCAGTCTCCACTCCTGGCAGATCCAGTTTTCTCCCCCCTCCCTCAAAAGTGAGTCAGGTGTTCCTCTAGGAGGAGTGGGATCCAAGGAGTCACTTATTGCACCTTGTAATGCCATGTTGGATTGATATCCCTGGGAGGCCTGGTCTTTTCTGAAGGGAAATGGAGGAGGAGTGCATCTGGGGAGGAAGGTAAGTAGAAAGGGAACTAGAGGAGTGGAAGGAGGGGAAATTGAAGTCAAGAAGTATTGTATGAGAGAATAAAAAATTAATTCTAATAAAATTAAGTAGTTTATAAATAAATAGCAAATATAAACTTCATCAAAGAATTCAAGGAGTCTAAAAAAAGATACAAAACACCTTAAAGAACTTACAGAAAATCAATACCTGAGTGTCAAATACAAAGATAAGGCTGGTTGAAATAACAAAACTAATCCAGGATTTAAAAATAAAATTTAATGAAGAGTTAAAAATATTGAAAAAAACTCAAGCTAGAATGAAAATATATTCCAAGTCCTAAAAGATTACAACAGCCAGCCTAGACTACTATATATATATATATATATATATATATATATATATATATAGCAAAAATATCTACCATATTAAAGGAGAAAGAAATTTTCTATGATATAAATAGCATAAAATTGTATCAAATATATGAAAGATAAAGAAAATATAGAAAACAATATTTCAGCCTGAAGATAAAAAAATGTATATAGCCAAGAGCCTATCGAAATAAAAAGCCACAATTACTAAAATAGAATGTACCACTGAATAGACAACCATCAACACCAAAAATGACTACAACCAACACACACCTTTCAAAAATAACTATAAAATATTAATGGCCTTAAATCTCCAGTCAAAATACATGAAGTTGGTAAATGGATCAAGAAGAAACTCATCTTACCTTTAAAGATAGGTACCACCTTACAGTAAAAGAATGAACAAACTATTCAAATCAAGTGGTACCAAAAAATAAGCAGGCATTGCTATATTAATAAATTGACAAAGTAGATTTCAAACTAAAACTAATAAGAGATAAAGAAAGACCCTTAATTATACTCAAGTGTATAGTTAATCAAGAAAGGAACACTATTGTAAACATATATGAACCAAACTATGGTGCACAGACTAAAATATGTATTACTGGAATGAAAGACACAAATTAACATAAAACCCTAATATGTGTTCTCCAATAGACAGGACATCTGAACAAAATATAATCTGAAAAATATTAAAATTCAATGATATCATATGTCAAATTCTCCCAACATATATCTAAAAAATATTCCAACCAAACATGCACCAAAGAGTACACATTCTACTAAGAAATACATGGAAGACTCCCTAACATAGACCTTATCTTGGGACACAAAACAAATCTTGATGAATTCAGAAAGACTGAAATAATTTTTATAAACTACCTGACCATAATTCAATAAAATATAAAACTGACAGCAAACTTATCTATAGAGAATGCACAGTCATGGAGTTTAAAAAAATCCTCAATACTAAACAGATCAAAGGAGAAAGTAAGAAAAAATTTGAATGTACTAGAATTAAAAAGAAAAGGAAAAGAAAACATAACAAACCTCTGTGATACATTAAAAGCCATCCTACAAGGGAAATCTAAATGCCTACTTTAGAAATAAGAAAGTTCACAAATAATATATCTTAATGATACAACTCAAAATTTTAGAAAAACAAAAACAAATCAAATCTTAATCCAGGAATGTAAGACTGGAACATGGAGGAGGTGGGGGGAATAAAAGAGCAATAGAGGAAATGAACAATACAAATGATTTGAAGATGAGAATGGGGAAAAGGAAGGAAGCTTTAATTAAGAAGAGAAGGGGAGGTAAATGCATAAAGAGGAAGGAGGAAGAAAGAAATAATAGGAAGATTATCCTTTGAAAGTCTTAAAGAATCATACTATTATTTACCTATCTATATAGGTAAATACATGTATACATGTAATTCTTCACATTCATATGGAATTTAACTGAAATTTTCCTATATTTTCTAACAATACTCCCTCTAGAAGCCATAGACTAACCAAAATCAAACACTAGGTATGAGAAACTTTCTTTTGAGTCATTGGTCTGGGCTGTCCAATAGACTCATAAAACATTATGGCCTATTACAATTGCCCTTGGATGTCTCCTAGAGTTAGGAGGTAAGTCCATCTTGTTGAAGATGCCATGTACTTTAGACACAGGATTGAGGACATAAGCTGGAGCTGACCTATTAGCTTCTTCTCTGAATACTAGATTTCATATTACCAGAAGATGTCACACAAGTTTCAAAGGGAGATAAACAATCAATAGTCCTACCTATGTCACCTATGAGCCACAACAAAAACAAGCATAGACTGATAACTTTAAGAATGCAATAGTGGCACAGATAACTTGGTAGTAACTAACAGATTTCTAGTAGAACTAGGGCTCATTCAATAAGAGGAAATTTATGCCTGGTACTAGAAACGTAGCCAACTACCTGTGGCTAGTGAATCCATGGATCTTGAAGGAGAACCAATAACCATGACTTTACAAAACCAACCTAGTCCCTAACTACATTCTAAATATTCGTCCTTATACTCACATATAAATGTAGTTCTTATTTCTCATCCAGAAAATTTCTCTTTGCAATAGACAGAGAACCTTATAGAAATCCACACCCAATCTAAATGAATGTTATGGAATCTAGTCTCAATGGATATATCTACAACACAAATTGTGTGACTAAATCTCTCAGTGATCATTATAAAGGAGGAAATAGAAAGATTGTAAGAGCTACAGGAACAGGAAGTTTATGCCTTCTAGAAATATCAGAGTGGCTACACCCATGAAGTCTTACCAACATGGCTGCCTTAACAAGACCTAAACAACATCAATATCTTTCCATGTGGCTCACTTAGTATTTACTCCTTTCAGGCAGCTCAGTTGATCTCTGTACCTTCTAGGTAGTTAAGCTGGTCTCTGCTTCTTCCAGGTGGTAGGGCTTTCCTGGGGTAACTCTCAGCAGTATTCACTGTTTATATATTTTTAAATGGGTATGCACTACTCTTAACTAGTGCATATGACAAATTTTATGGGCTTCCTGATGATCCTAACTTTGTTTGCTTGCTTGGTTATGGTTTTTCAAGACAAGTTTCTCTGCAAAACAGTCCTGTGGCTGTCCTGGAACTCACTCTGTAGAACAGATTGGCCAGAAACTCACAGAGTCACCTGCCTATGCCTCCCAAGTGCTGGGACTAAAGGTGTGCTCCACCACCACCTAGCTCCTGATGCTACCTTGACTTGCTTATTTCCTAACTTGATGAACTTCCTTGCAGCATGAAGAGTTTCAATCTTATAGAAAACTTCTATCCAACGGCACCCCATAGTCACTTGCTATCAACAGTTTGACCATTGTGAATCTCTCTAGTAGCCTTCCCTGTTGCAAAAAGGAGTTTCTTTGATGAGGTATGAGAGTTACACATATGTGTGGATAGACAGATAGTTATTTTTAAGTAGAGTTGGAGACTATATTGATTTAGAAAATTGACAGCAGTAAATTACCATCTACAGACTATGACTTCTCCATCCAGGAGTAGTTGGCTAAGTTGAAAGTATGAGCACAGATTCCCATCTATTTATCAGGCCTTAGTTTCAAAGACAGTGGATATTACCTACATAATGTAAATATAAATTCACTACTGATGATATCTTGTCTGGCCAGTCATTTTGTTGTCTTCAAGCTTTACAGCAGTAGAATTATTTTAGATTCTTACTTAAAAAGTGCATCCATGTATGTACATATATATTAAATAGAGTTACACATTATGGGATAATAATTGCCTTTCCAAAACTCATAACAAAAATCCAGTGCTATTCAAGGACAACTTCCCTTCAAGTTATTGGTAGAAGAGAGGTATAAGAGATCCCTAAAACAATGTAGCATATTTTTATTTCCCTTGGTTGTTCCTTGGGATCTCATATAAGAAAGACCTTATTGCTGACACATTTAAGACACAGAGCTTGAAAGAACTGAGTTAGAATTTAACTCATAAGCCACCTTCCTAGGTATTATCTTTCAAAGTACCCGAAGATGCTGTGTACAGATATTCCAAGGGAGAAAGGCAATCAATAGATTTTTTATTTTTTTAATTTAGTTGCACATGTTCACAATATATTATTGAGCATAGCCCCATCCTTTAACCTCTCTTAACCCCTTCTCACACTTGCTAATCAATGTTTTCTTCTGGACTTGTATCCTTCCTACATTCATGTCTTTATATGTCCAGGTGGACACAGTTGCTATGTGCTTATGATTGCATTTTCTCTGTTATATTCATGAAGCATTGTTTCCCAGCACTCCTCTAGTCTTTCCACCATGTACATGTTCTTTTTAATGTTTTTTAAGGACACAAAGGTGGTGGGAAAGTTTTGAAGAAGTGTTGGATCTTGAGGAGTTGGGAGGACTGGAAGATGAATATAATCAAAATATATAAAAATCTCAAAAAATCAATAAAATATGTAGTACTAAGAAAGCATGCTTAATGAAATGGTAACATTTGCACAATGGTGAAATAATAACATTTTTATCTTGGAGGTTACAAACAGCTGTCCAATAAGATCTAATGTCCACTCAAAGGGAAAATTATTCCTGGTAATAGAAAGCTTGCCAGTTACCTATAGCTAGTAAGGTCATAGATTTTAAAGGAAAAACTACCATTTTCATTTTTCTAAATTAATATACTTCCTAAACTCTATTATAATATTTTTACTTATATAATTCTTACCCCTCATCAAAAAGTTTCCCTTTGCAGTAGATGGAGACCATTACATAAAGTCACAAGTGGTATACAGAGAACAATTCATTATGAGATTCTCATCCCCCATTGATACAATTACAACATAACTCCTCTACCTACAATTCACTGTGGGTTCTCATCCCATGTTGATAAAACACCTGTACCTATAGTAGAGGGAATGCCAAAGAAGACATATAAATACTAGCAGAGCCAGAGGGCCAGGAAACCTGTTGTGACATTGTGTCTTCTAGCTATAACAGAGTGAAGTAAGCTGAGGTGGAGTGGGACAAGATGTTAAAGGATGAAATGGGATGGATGACACATTACAAGAAGATGCTAAATAAATTATGGGTCCTAAGCACAAATAAAATGCATTCTCTTCCTGATTTTTGTCATTTAATGTATCATTTTTGTTATTGTTTTCTTATAACAAAACTTGCTGATTAATTACTCTGTTCATGTTGATAGGCTTAAATTCCTGCTTTTTGCTAGTACTCAGAATCTGAGTGATACCCTTTATGTCATCAAAACAATATACATTTGCTGATTTTTAAATAGAAATACAGACATAATGACCCAATTCCTAAAAACTGAACATTTACCTCCTGAAGAGACCAACTTGGATGCCATGATTCTGGTGAAATTATTGATACATCCACTCCTCTGACCAATAAAACTTCAATAATAACATCAAAAAAAAGAAAAAAAAAACCAGGCATTTCTGCTAAGTAAAAAACCATAATTTTCCAGAAAGCAAAAAGTCATTAGATGCCAAGTATAGTAAAATTTTATGAATTTAGAGACATATTGGATGATTGTCTTTTAGAGGAATTCTGCTTACATCAAGTTCAGAGTATAAATAAAGCTTTAAATTAAGCTTTACAGACTTTGACAGTGCTATGTGAGGCTTTGGATATTTTCTTTCTGCCTTATTATGCTGGCTGAGAAAGAGGCCATGTGCAGTTTTCTTTCAGTACCTGAAAATATTTCTATAAAATTTTCATCAACTTTCAATTTGTTTCAATTACTTTTAATTTTTCAATTCCAGTGGTTGCAGCTGATGCTGTATTGTGAGGCAATCACTTTAAGGTGCTTTGTCTATGCCCAATAAAAAGCGAGCATGGCCTGAGCTAACCACCAACGAACTTTACCACAAGTTTAAAATGTCTATAATGTTGAAAATGAAGACAAAGATCTTGAGAGATGTCTCAGTGGGTAAGATTGTTTGCTGCCATGACTCACTTGAGTTCAATCCTCAAGACGTACATATGCTATGAGACATAGCTTGGGTACTGGGAGGAAGGTATATAAGGTTTATCCCATTGCTGCATAAGTGAATTTGCCATATGTTTTACCTGACTTCCAATGTCTAAGTTATTGACACTACTGATGTGGGAATATCTTTCTATATGCTATGAATATCATTATTTAAATTAAGGAACTGTTTTGGCCCATGTCAGGTACCATGTAAGTAGGAAGATGAATCAGAGCATAGATAGCAGAAGGAGGGCAAAGTTAGGAAAGACAAGATCCAGACTACCAAGAAGAAAAATGAAAAAAAAAAACACAGGTAGGCCACAGGTCATGTGGCAGGAAAGATTAATGAGAGTACATTGAATTAACATGAAAGAACTAGCTAGCAATATGCCTGAGCCATAGGCCAAACAGCATAAAATTAATATAAGCATCTGAGTCATTTGAGGGGAGGGAAGTGACTGTAGGCATGTCTGGAGCTCTGGCCAGACAGGTTCAGAAACCTCATTCTATGGATGGTGTCCAAACATGGGCTGAACACTCATATAAAGCCTGAGAAAGCTTCAAAAGGGTTTTAGAGAACAGAAATGTGGCCAAAAGTGGCTTCCAAGTTGTGTTTCTAAAGTGGGTTATGGTACAGAGATGTAGTGGTATTCAGGCTTGAATTTCAAAATGGTAGGTCTGAAGCAAGTAGCTTAAACCAAGACCAGTTCCTGAAGTCTCACAGAAGACTTAGGATGAGCAACAAGCTGCATATGATTGATTTAAGGTTTCTGTTTATATTGAAAAAAAAGGAAACAGCATATTCTGGGACTGCTGCTTGCTAGCAGTGAGCAGTTATGTCTCTTTTAACAGCAGGTTCCTGACTCAACATTAGTGGCAAAAACTATGTGGCTCCTTAAGAGACCCTGCTACCAAACACTTAAGTGGAGTGAGCAGCAGGTAGCAGTGCTCTATTTGGTGGCATGTGGAACCTAAAACTCCTTGGAGTAGGGGTGATAAAAAGTTACACAGTATTTAATACTATTCTAAGAATTGGGAAGACAATCATGGTTCCTCTGCCATGTTGAAAAGCCACTAAGCAGGGTGATTTTAGAAAGCAAAGCAGCACTGTATAGTCTAGTATTTTAAAAGCTCTTCTGAATAGAAAATGGTTAATGATGCACACTAAAAAAGATTCAGATGGAGAAGAACCTCTCAATGAGTTAATATTTATGTGAAAAAAGAATATGTAGACTGGGAGAGAAAAGAAAGAGGGTAGAGAAAGCCCCTTTAAAAAAGAAATAGAGTAATATGAATAAAATAAGCCACATAAAGATGGAAAATAGATATAGAGTCTGGATTATGGCTATTATTGTGTTTTCTTTTATTTTTTAACTTTGAGCTAACTGCAGAAAGACAATTGATTGCAAAGGATGCTAAATAAAGCAAACATGTATATTCTAAAGATATCTTGACTTTGAAATTTGTGTCTAAGGATATGTTGCTTTATAAAAGTGGTTCTGCTTTTGTTTCCATAGAAGATGAGAACCTGTGGATTGCTTCCAGGAAAATGTGGTTTCATCAGCCAAGACTACCTGAAAATTCTTTGAAAGGAAGACATGGTCACATCAGCTTCAAGGCTAAAATGTTTCAGGCTCAGGACCCTGGTAAGATTGCCAGCACCACTTAATCAGCAGGAAGTACTAATAGAAAGAAAGCTATGCCCAAATTCCCAAAATATTGTTTATGAACATTTGTTTGCATTATAAATAGTTAATTGTCATAGTTAATATCTTTGTAAGAAGAAAAAGGGTATAGTATAGAAATTACTTTTAAAACATAGGTTATTGAATTTACTTTAATCTAGAAATCAGCTGTTAATCTCAAAATAGTTTACATTTTACATTTATATGGATTTTGGTTTATTAATACAAATTTAAGGTTAATTTTGATATGTTCTATGTATTTTTCTACTCTTGTTTAAGGTAGGATGTTTATGTAACTCATTTAAAATTGTGATGTATAATAAAGAAATTCAGATTAATAGTCATCTTTGATAACCAAACTTAGAGTCATGTTAGGATTTTTTAGGTATGCAAATATATTTCAATTAGATAGCTAATTTTCAAACACTTCAAAGACCTACATAATATGACATTTAAAATATGTTAAGAACTTAGACTTTTCTGGACAGTGAGATAGGTCTGCTCCTGGTAGCACCAATTTACTTCAAGAAAATAATGGGTATCAAAGAAACTTCATATGGAGTTACTTTCTTTATGGCAATTGTTAGCCAGTGGACAAAAAATGTTATTGTATTGACTTCTTGACAGTATGCTATATAAACTGAACATGCAAGACCAATAGGAAAGTGACCTCTGAACTATGGCAGAACAAGCTGAAATCATCTTTCATGTTTCTGCTTCACAGAAAAACTTCCAGATACCCTTCAGGACACTAGAAGAGAATGATGAACCATGCCAGAATAGACAGGGCAGTCCTTCAGATTTCTTGCTTTACTGCAAGGTATGCCAGAGACTCCAGGCCTATAGGCTGAAGATGGATGGCTCACCTTTACAAAGGAATACTGGGTCACTGTCCAGGCAAACAGATGTCATCTCTGTCATTTCTAGAAGTTGCTTGCACTTCCCATGTACTCAGGTAATACTATATCCTTCTGTGGCCTCTGATGTAGTTGAAGACTAGATAGTACAGGTATAGTTGTTCTTAGTTTTTAAAAGGTATATTAGATATGAAACTTTAGACTCACAAGGATATGATAAATAATAGAATATTTTCTTTAATTTTGCTAAATACAAATAGACCAGATATTGTAACTATAATTCTTGCTTGATAGCAGTTTGAAATATATAATTTTGCTATATTAAAACTGAAACCTTCCTTTTTGATTAGACAGAAAATAGGAAGTAATATAAGAATGTCTTTTATATGCTATGTATATCATTCTTTAAATGAAGGAACTATTTTGTACTATGTCAGGCACCACATAAGTAGGTGGAGAAATTGGAGCATAAGTAGGAGAAGGAGGGCAGAGTCAAACAGAGACAAATTTCAGCCACCTAAAAAGAAACATGTAATGAAATAGGTATGCTATGGACCATTTGGCAGGACAGATTAATGGAAATAGATTGAATTAAGATGAAAGAGCTAGCTAGCAATATGCTTCAGTCATAGGCCAAACAGCATAAAATTAATATAAGTGTCTGTGTGTTTCTTGGGGACTTTGTGATTACTGGTCCAGGTAAGTGGTGGAGAAGTCTAAACTGGGCCTGAATCTCCCGTTACACAGCATGTCACCTCATCTCTTCCCCCAAGGGAGCCATAAAGTCCCTGGACAGCAGCAACACTGGTCCACTCAGAAACAAAATAGGATAAAAAATAAGAATAACTAGAGACTCCAGCACTCAGACCACCCTTCCAGAGAATGGCTCTCCGGGACCAGGGTCAAACCCTAGAATCTGATCTCAGCTCTCCCTAGCAGACAAGATCTAGGGTTTGGCTGTGAGTGGCTCCTCCAGCCACACGTAAAAGAGGGGACCTCTTGCCACAATTGGCTGGGAGCTGTCTAAAATCCATATAACAATATAAAGAACAACAGGGCAACACCAGAAGAGACTGTGGTTCTACAACTACAAGGCCTGAACAGAGCAATAAAGGGGAAACATAAGTAAACAACATCAAAAACACCTTTATGAAGATTATTGAAGACTTCAAAGAAGATATAAAAAATTCCCTTATAGAAATAGAAGAAGATACAAACAAAAAATTAGAAGAGATGAACAAATCCTTGAAAGAAAACCAAGAAAAGGTAAACCAAAAATGAAAGAAACATTTCAGGAACTAAACCCTGAAATAGAAGCATTAAAAAAGGCACCAAATGAGACAAAGATGAAAGCAGAAAATCTGAAAAAAGAGCTGGAACTATAGATACAAGCATAAGTAACAGAATCCGAGAGATGGAAGGAAGAGAGAATCTCTGAAGTGAAAGACTCAGTAGCAGAAATAGATATATCAGTCAAAGAAAATACTAAAACCAAAATAGCTATAACACAAAATGTTTAACAAATCTGGGGCACCATGAAAATAACTAACCTGAGAATAATAAGAATAGAAGAAGGAGAAGAATACCAACTCAAAGGCACAGATAATGTATTCAATAAAATCATAGAAGAAAACTTTCCTAACATAAGGAAGGAAATGCCTATAAAGATGCAAGAAGCTTACAGAACACCAAATAGATATGACGCCCCAAAAAGTCTGCTCGCCTCATAATAATCAAGCCACAAAACATACAGAACAAAGAAAAAATTTTAGGAGCTGCAAAAGAAAATGGACAACTTGCTTATAAAGGCAGACCTGTCAGAATAACACCTGCCTACTCAATGGAAATAATGAAAGCAAGAAGGGCTTGGTCAGAAGTTATACAGACGCTAGAAGAGCATGGCTGCCAACCTAGACTACTATACCCAGCAAAATTATCAGTCATCATAGATGGGGTAAACAAGGTGTTTTAGGACAAAGCCAGACTGAAAGAATACCTATATACCAATCTGGCCCTCCAGAAAGCATTAGAGGGAAAACTCCAACCTAAGGATCCCAGATATACCCATGAAACCATGAACATTCAATAATCCCACAGAAGAAAAACCCAGAGAAAAGTAATACATACAAGATATCACCAAAAAAAAAAAGGAAACATCAATCAGTGGTCACTAATATACCTTAATATCAATGGACTCAACTCACCTATAAAAAGACACACTAACAAAATGGTATATAAACAGAAGCCATCCTTCTGCTGCATACAAGAAACACACCTCAACCACAAAGACAGACACAGGCTCGGAGTAAAGAGTCGGGAAAAGATTTTCCAGTTAAATGGTCCCAAGAAACAAGCTGGGGTTGCCATCATAATATCTAACAAAGTAGACTTTAAGCTAAAAGCAATTAAAAAGGACCAAGATGGACATTACTTATTCATCGCAGGAAAAATTGGTCAAGAGGAGATTTCAATCCTGAATATTTATGCCCTTAATATAAGGGCACCTACCTATGTAAAAGAAACACTGCTGAAGCTCAAATACTACATTAGTTCTCACACCCTAGTTGTGGAAGAGTTCAATACCCCACTTTCAACCCTGGATAGGTCAACCAGACAGAGACTCAACAGAGAAATAAGGAGCCTAACAGAGGTTATGATGTAAATGGATTTAATAGATATTTACAGAAGCTTCCACTCAAATGCAAAGGAATATACATATTTCTCAGCACCACATGGAATTTTCTCTAAAATTGACCACATAATTGGTCATAAAGCAAATATCAACAGATACAAAAAAATGAAAATAAACCCTTGTTTCATATCGGACCACCAGGACCTAAAGTTAGAGTTCAACAACATCAAAAATCACAGAAAGCCTACCATCTCATGGAAACTAAACATCACTCAGCTGAAACACCTCTGGGTCAAGGAAAAAAATTGAGAAAGAAATCAAAGTCTTCCTTTGGCATTTGCTTGTTACCATTAAATTGGTAATGTCATTTATCATTCTGACTTTTTTAAAAAGTTACCTGTTCAGGAATTTTTAATTGCATCATATATTTGTATTTGTAGTATCTTTCTGCTAAATTGAAAGTTTTAGTATTATAAAATAATTTTTGTTTTTTTACACTTTAAATTTTATTTTGTCAGCAACTATCTTAGCATTATTGTTTTAATATTTTTTTCTATCCTGTTTCCTTTTCTGTATGTTTGACTATTGAAAGATATATTGAAAGTGTCTCTTTTAGATGGACTGGAACCAATGATTTTCCATTGCTTTTTAGGAGGAGCTTTTTGAGATAGGGTCTGGCTAAGAGCCAGCATTGCTCTAGAACCTAATAGTCTTTCTGCTTCAACTTTCTCAGTATTATGATTCCTGAGTTGCTACATGTACTACTTGGATATTTCACTTGAAAATACACTCAGTCTGTATTTATATAAAAAATAGTATGCGTGCACGCGTGTGTATGATATGTCTTTGCATATGCATATGTTTGTGTTATGGTTTACCTGTGGAGGTCAGAGGCCAGTTTTGGGGATCTATTCTTTTCTTCTGCCATGGGATCTAATACAAGGTTTGTGTCACAAGTGCTTTCACCCACTGAGCCATCACACTGACCCTGGCTTGACTATACTCAGAATGGAGTGTTTAATCCATTTATTTATTTTAAAATATTTGTTTTATTTTTTAAATTATATATGTATATATATATATATATGCTTCTGTGTGGGTATGTGTGTGAGTGCTGGTGTGTCAAGGAGTCAATGAGAGTGTGCTCCTGCCCTTAAAGCTAGCATTATGTGTGTTTGTGTGCTACCAATATGGGTGTTGGGAAACAAACTTGGTTGCCCTGCAATAGAAATATGACGTAACCAATGAGCTATCTCTCTAGCCTTAGTTTTTTTATTTTTCATATATATGCAATTTTTTCTTCCTTTTTTTATCATTTTTTATTTCTTTGGCATTCTAAAATTCTATTTTTCCATTTTGTTCTACATATTGTGTATTATTTATGGTAGTGTATTTTGTATGAATGCCATACATGCTTCAGTGAAGTTAACTGTCTTCTCTCCCCTTCTTTGTGCTATGATTATAATATACATATTATGTTCATTAGCAAATAACCTAATGGCAGTTTTAATAGTTTCTTTCTAAAGTGCATACCATTTTAAAGAATAAAGCAGAGTTTATAGTATTTTTATTAATCTATATTTTTATCACTTATAATTTGTACTTAGATATTCAAGCTACCTACAAAGGGTCATTCTTTTTCACTAGTAGAGCTTTATTATTTAACTCATCTTTTTTGTCCTGTTTCTCTTATGTATAAACATATATATGTGGAAGGCACAATACTGTAATTGTTTTTCTTTTATTCAATAAACTTTTAGAGATAAAAAAATGAGAATAACTAGATTAATATAATAGAAATTTAATTGGTAAGTGAAATTTAGGTTGGTTATGAATACTATCAATGAAGAAATAACAATTGAGATATTCTTCCACACAAACATATTTTAACAGCATCATAGGCCAAAGAAATTGTGTGTAAGGCTTTTAATGTTATGTGTTTACTGCACTAAAGTTAGTAGGACCTGAGGAATTGTGCCAATAAATGAGTCAGACAATAGCCAACTTAATAAGAGCACCAGGAGATTTATACTCTGGAGAAGAATCACATGAGCAAAGTGTTCAATCACAAGAACAAGCCACATGTAGCAAAAATATATTATTTCATGGAGGCATATAAAAAAAGAGTTGGAACATTGAATTGAATAAAAGCAGTGAGCAATAATGGGTAATCCAAAGTAAACTCACTCCTATTTGCTACACCTGGGAGGATAAATATTGTAAGAGCCAAAGGTGTCTGCAGTGATAGTGACAAGGAATGAAATCTCAACAGTGCAGTTGCATGAAAAAGTCCAGAAAAATGGCAACATCAGTTACCATATCAACATGGACATGGGAAATCCCGCATCGTCCCACCCCTACATAAAGACCTACAAGTGTTCAATATCTGCTGAGAGGAAGAGTCTCCTCCAGAGATGAGCTCTCATACCAGTTACCCAATCCAAAGTGATCAACCATGAACACATATACACACAAGCAATAGATAAATGTGTTATTTCATGGTTTTCCATTGATCTCATTTAGTTGTGGGGTATTTGAACTAACTGTATAAAGATGTATCACTGTCTTACCTTGCTTGCCTAAGGCACCTGATTGTTTAATAAAGAACTGAATAGCTAATACCTAGAAAAGAAAGGATAGGCAGGACTTCCAGGCAGAAAGAAAAATTCAAGATGAATCTGGACATGTGAGGGAGACACTAGCGAGACACAGAAGAAGTCAGTTATGCAGAATGGAGGAGAGGCTAAAAAACAATTGGCTGAATGTAGATTCATAGAAGCAGATTAAGTCATAAGAGCTAGTTGGGAACAAACCTAAACCAAAGACCAAGCTTTCATGATTAATAAGTCTCCATGTCATTATTTTGGAGCTGGCAATCCCCAAATGAGTGTCTAACAAGAAAAACCTACTACATAGTTAACTATCCTTATATTAGTACCACACTTTCTGTACTACTGTACTTTTGTAACTATATTTTACATATATATTTTATTTATACTGAGAATTTTATATACATGTACAATGTTTTTGATCATTTCCATCCTGCCAAGTTCCCCTACAACTTTGCAGGAAAGGAATAGAAAATTCTTTTGATAAGCGGGAAATAATGCTCAATAATAAACCACTGTTACTAATATTTGCTTAAATTATTCATTTAGAATGCATGTATGCTTATTAAAAATAAGTGAACTCAAAGATATCTGGTAGGTCATTCAGGAATTTTTCCTGATGAAGGCATTGTCATAACAGATCACCACATACAGTTATTCCCCCAGATAATCTTCCAGAAGGAAACTGCAGCAGTGAAAGACAATGTGATATTGATTAATACAGACCTACACGCTCCAGTCATAGTATATATTCTGGACAAGCAAACTGTTTTAAATCTTTTATATTTATTTATTATTTATATGTATGACTATTTTGCCTGCAGATATGTATTGTATCATGTATGTACAGTGCCCGTCAAAGCCTAATGAGGGTGTTAGGGTCTCTAAAACTGGAGTTACAGACAGTAGTGAGCAATCATGTGGGTGCTAAACTCAAATACTCTGGTAAAGCAATAAGTGCTCTTCAGTGCTGAGCCATATTTCTAGCTCCCACATATTTTAATGCCTAGAATCTGTAGAATTATTTTTTTTAATTGGGATCATTTAGAAGTCAAGAATGAAGAAATGGGTCAATGTTGACGAGAAAGAGCTTAAGAGAGAAAGAGAATAAAATAGTGGTGGTACCAGGAAGAAAGAGTAATGATGAAAAATGTTTAAATTGGGAGAAAAATGGAAGGGTAGGGCAGAAAGGCTGAATTATGGACAGACATTTATCATTAAAAATATTTGAACAGGCCACATTGGCACTAGTTTGTGAGATTCTATATATATGGAGGTACCCTATATGAAGGTAGTCAGATAGTACTTCTCCCATATGCCAAAGGTTAACAAACAAAAAGCATAGTGTCAGGTGTTGGATAACTTCCCTTCAGTTGTTGGTTATATGGTTGAGTCTTACAGAAAACCATAAAACTATATGGACTATATGCTAATCTTCTGTCTCAAAAATGTAATGATACACTGACAAACAGTACAACATAAATGAAGCTTTTAGACCATATTACTGCAGATACCACACACTTTAGTCATGAGGCATACAGAAATCAAACTGGTACTGACATGGAAACTTCTGCACTGTTGGTGAGATTTCATAGTACCAGAATGTGTTATAAAAGCAGCTTGGGGATATTAAAATCTTTCCCATCTGTGAACCCTGTATACTGCAATAATAGTTATAATAGTGCCACAAATGTTATGAAAGTAACTGTTTTCTTCTTAGATTTAAGTCTAGCTCTAGCAGGACATAACACTTACCTGGTACTGGAAACCAGACCAAGAAACTGTGGCTAGGAGTTTATAGGTCCTAGGAGAGAACACACTTCTGATATTTTGATAAATGAATATTTGATGATTCATAATGTCTTCTAAACAGTTAACTTGATACCCATAAGTCAGTGCAGCTCTCAACCATCTTTAGTTTCATCTTTTGCTGTGGATGGTGGTTAACATGAATACCTATAACTGGCCATAATACAGATAACAAGAGACCATGGAGTGATTATATCTAAATGAGGTAATCCATATGACTTTCCTCCCACTAAGGCTACAAGAACAACATGGAAGATTGGACCTAAACATCATGAAAGTCAGAGATTGTGGAGTACCGCTGCAAAATATTGTCTTGTGGCCATGACAGGGCTGCTACACTCATGGACACATTGCAGCTGTGGCTATCTGTACAAGACCCTGCACAAGATCAAAACAGTCCAAATTCCAGTGTGGATGCTGAAGGGGCTTACAAAGATGAACCTCTAGTTGAGGAACTATTATTGATTTATTTTTGTTGAAATTTTCATAAACAATAATCTTATTTGTTGGTATCACAATCCCAGAAAGACAAGCAGGGGATGTACTCACTCATTAGTGGACTTTAAAAAAAAAATAAAAAAGAGAGAGATGTCATTGTACACAAGAACTCAAGGCTAGAACATAGCTAAATGACACAATACCTCACTTTGCATTGCATCTGCATTGATGTCCTCTGGCAGGGGTGTGGTTGAGGATAGACTTGTTTTCTTTAGTGGTCTAGCCACAGGGAGTTTAATTATGCTCCTGTAAGTAAATGATCAGCATGAATGGGCTGTTTTGTAAATGGGTACATCATAAGAGTGGGCATGATTCTGAGAGAACTGATATCTGAGTTTGATGGAGTGCATGTTGTAAAAGCAAATAATAAATATACATATAAAAATAAAAAATAAAAACTATGATTAATTTCAGGGCTTAATTCGCTTTCTAACTTTTAAAGGCTTTGTTTATTGTTTTAAATTTTATGGAATTATATGATATGTATTTGTCTTAGTTTTTAGGTTATAGCAGAATTCTGTAGTAAGTCCATATTTTCTTGTGTTTGTTTCTGTCATTGCTGTATTTTATTTTTACTATAGAGTATTTTATTAGTATTTCAAGCAGGTTACAAAGTATGCATTTGTTAAAATCATTCATTGAACTTAAGTTTAATTTTGCTATTTAAAACTCACCAGTTTTTACAGAATCTTCAATTTATCAAAACAAATTTAGAATGTATGTCCTTATGATTTTCTGGAATTTCATTCATATGTGTTATAATGTTTGCCTTTCAATTTCTAGTTTTATTGAAGTAGGTCTTCCCTTTGTTGTTTAGTTTTTTTAATCCTTAAAAATTAATTAACTAATAAAAAATAATCTCATTTGTTTCAATAGCTAACACTCACATTAATAAAAATCTTGGATGAAGCAACCAATAAGATTGTAATTAAATATACAAAGAAGTCTAGTATAATTAATATGTAAACTGAAAAGTGTGGTAGTCTAATGGGGGGAAAGACACAGAATATGACAATAAACATAACCTGAAAAGAGGAATGAACAGTGTAGGAAGTGAAACAAAATACTTCCTCTAATAAGAAGAAAATAAATGGGGGTGGTTCTAATATACATATTATAGAAAAAGACACATACATTAAATAGATCAGTATCAGTGACAGTGAGCATTTATATTTGTCTTAATTATTTTACTCTTGCTGTGATAAAAAGCCGAGACAACAAAGCAAAATTATCTAAGAAAGTGCTTCCTTTACTTTTTAAAAAATGATTCTTCCAAGGAACATCTACAGCTGATAAACACCTTCAGCAATGTAGCAGGATACAAGATTAACTCAAAAAATCAGTAGCCCTTCTATACACTAAATATAGAAGAGCTGAAAAAGAAATAAGGGAAACATTACCCTTCATAATAGCTGCAAATAGTATTAAATACCTTGGAGTAACTATAACCAAAGATGTAACAGATCTACTTGACAAAAAATTTAAATCACTGAAGAAAGAAATTGAAGAGGATATCAGAAAATGGAAAGCTCTCCCATGTTCCTGGATTGGTAGGCTCAACATAGTAAAAATAGCAATTCTATCAAAGGCAATCTACAGAATCAATGCACTGCCCATCAAAATCCCAACACAATATTTTTAGGAACTTGAAAGAACAATACTCAATTTCATTTGGAATAACAGGAAAGCCAAGATTGCCAAAACAATTTTACTCAACAAAAGAACCTCAGGAGGTATCACCATCCCTGACTTCAAGCTATACTATAGAGCTACAGTAATAAAAAACAGCCTGGTACTGGCATAAAACCAGACTTATGGACCAATGGAATAGAATTGAGGATCCAGACATTAACCCAAAAACCTATGAACACCTGATCTTTGACAAAGAGGCCCAAAACATTCAATGGAAAACAGATAGTATATTTAACAAATGGTGTTGGCATAGCTGGATGGAAGTGTGTAGAAAAATGCAAATAGATCCGAGCCTGTCACCCTATACAAAACTCAAATCCAAGTGGTTCAAAGACCTCAACTTAAACCCAGCCACTTTGAACTTGATAGAAAAGAAAGTGGGAAATACACTTCTACAAATTGGCACAGGAGACCACTTCCTAAATATATCACCAGTGGCACAGACACTAAGACCAACAATCAATAAGTGGGATCTCCTGAAGCTAGGAAGCTTCTGCAAAGCCAAGGACACTGTCAATAGGACAAAACGACAGCCTACAGAATGGGAAAAGATTTTCACCAACCCTACAAGTGATAGAGGACTGATCTCTAAGATATACAAAGAGCTTGAGAATCTAGAGCCCAAAACCTTGAATAACCCTATCAAAAAATGGGGTTCAGATCTAAAAAGGGAATTCTCAGCAGAGGAACTACGAGTGGCTGAAAGGCACCTGAAAAAGTGCTCATCATCTTTAGCCATCAGAGAAATGCAAATCAAAACAACCTTGAGATACCACCTAACACTTGTTAGATTGGCTAAGATAAAAGGCACAGATGACAGCCTATGTTAGAGAGGATGTGGAACAAGGGGAACACTCCTCCATTGTTGGTGGGAGTGTAAGCTTGTTCAGCCACTTTGGAATGCAATATGGAGGTTTCTCAGAAAATTAAGAATCCATCTCCCTAAAGACCCAGCAATACCACTTCTGGGTATATACCCTAAAGAGGCACATTCACACTCCAAAGGTATTAGCTCAACTATGTTCATAGCAGCATTATTTGTAATAGCAAGAACCTGTAAACAACCTAGATGTCCCTCAACTGAAGAATGGATTAACAAACTGTGGTACATCTACACAATGGAATATCACTCAGCAGTAAGAAAAAATGATATCCTAAGATTTGCAGGCAAATGGATGGATTTGGAGAATATCCTCCTGAGTGAGGTATCACAAACTCAGAAAGATAAGCAGGGAATGTACTCACTCATTAGTGGTCTATAAACAAACAAACAAGAAAAAAAGCCAAGCATGCCAAAACTGCAATCCACAACCACTGAACAGCTTGGGATCAGATACACCCTGGACTGACCCTTCGGATCCCACTTCAACTATAGGAACACCTGACTCACTCTTGAGGGAGGGGGGACAAAACTGGATCTGCCAAGAGTGGAGACTGATCTAAGCATTATTGGGTCAGTGGGAGCATAGCACTGTCTGCTCCCTGCCCAGGGAGGGGATGGAGAGTTGTGGAGAAGAAAAAATGACCTGATGTGGCGGGAGGGGGAAGGGACCTTGAATGGGGATATACAGGGATTGCAAAAAAAATTCAGAGGGAAAGCTGAACACAAAGTAAATATATGTGTAGCAATCTTATTTGCATTATAACCCTTGATAAGTCATGCTTATGATTTTTATCTTCTTTATAGTTATTGCTAACTTATCAGCATTTTAAATTCATTTTACTGTTTTTCTTGATAAATACAAAATAAAGGAAAAAAATGATATTTTTTTCCGTGTATCTCCCTGCTAACCCTCCTTTCCCTTCTCCCAATTCCTCCCAGCCCACTTTCAGCCTCCCCATCATTTAGAGTGGTTATCCATTTGATTATAGGGAAAGTCCTGTCTAGGCACTGCCTCCACTATTGGTTGGAGACCTAGCCAGAGTCATCCTGTGAATTCTTAGGTGTTTCCCTAACACCAGGTCTTTTTCCAAGCCCACATTGGCTTCCTTTATCAAGATATCCATCTTTTTTTTCTCCCTCTTTGTTGCTCCTCTCACTCAACCATCTCCTTCTCTCATGATTTGTTTCCACCTCTCCTTGATTGCTACCTGTTATGATCCCAATCTTCTAATGAGCTCTTCTCTATTTTTTCTTCCTAAGGGAATCCCTGGATGTTTACACTCTCATCAATAATGGAGGAGTGTGTGTCCCCTAGTAGATTGCCCAAATCCCTGTGGATGGCTCCCATTCACATACAAGCAGCACTAATTGTATTCAGTAATTGGTTTTAAAAAAACTCCAAGGAATGGAGGACTATATGATCAAAAATTAATTATACATATATTTGAGTTTTTAAAAATTTAAATATTTTTATATCTATAATATTTTTTAAAGTAGACAGAGCCAAATGCCTATTAGCTTATTAATGGATAGACAAAGATCTAACACTGAGTATATTATTTTTATCCATTAAAGACATGAAATATAGGCTTGTAATCCAAGCACTTGACTCAGACAAATTACTAACTAAAGGCTAGACTTGCCTATATACGGAGATTCTGTCTCAATAATGAAATGGCCATCTACTGTAATCAGATTGATGACTACCCTAATTTTCATCAGAGATACTCTATTCAGTAACTAATGGAAGCAGATACAGAGATTTACAGCCAAGCACTGGGCAGTGCTCTGTGGATCTTACAAAAGAAAGGGAAGAGGTATTGAACAAGTCCAAGGGGTCATGACAGGGAGCCCACAGAGACAGCTGACCTGAGCATATGGGAATCCATGGACTCTGGACTAACAGTTAGGAAGTCTTCATGGGACTGATCCAGGCCCTCTGCATGTGTGTGACCATTGTGTAGCTTTGTCTCTTTTTAGGGCTGTTAGCAGTGAGATCAGGACTTGTCTCTAGCACTTAACTGGCCTTTGGGAACATGTTCCCCATGTTGGATTATCTTGCCCAGCTTTGATGCAAGGAGAGGTGCTTGGATATGCCTCAACTTGTTGTGCCATGCTTTGTTCATGCCCATAGGAGACCTGCTTCTTTCTGAATGGAAATGGAAGAGGGGTGAATGGGGAGGGAGTATATGGAAAATGGGGAGGTAGGAGGAGGAGAAGAAGAAGAAGAAGAAGAAGAAGAAGAAGAAGAAGAAGAAGAAGGAGAAACTACAGTTTTATTTGACATAAAAAGAAAGAAGAATGAAATGGAATATTGATAAATACTACAATATAAATGGAGCTTTGAAACAATATTCTAATAATTTACATGAAACTCACAACAGACTATGCATTCTAAGATTACATTTACAGACAATGAATAAAATAGGCCTTGGGGAATGAAAAGAAAAAGCAAGTTTGTTAGATTGTAGTATAGAATTTGAAGGAAACTGGGTAGTAAATGTTTATGGCTGTGGGATTTCTTTGAGTTGAGATTACAATGATATAAAAATATGCTGTGTCTGAAAAATTCACATTTTTTGAAAACTTAGTCTCCATTGCAACAGTGTTGAAAGGTGATCTGAACAGTGTGTTTAGTTTATGAGACTATAATAAACTAATATTATTTAAAAAGATTCACTTCAATGTTTTTTGGCTTTGGGATAACAGTTAGATATCTCTCATCAGATGCCAGAAACTTGATCATAGACTCGCCAGCCACTGTAATTATAAAAAATATATTTCTTATTTTAATTAACTACCTAGTTTATATAATTCTGTCATAGTAGCACAGAAGAGAATTAACCAATTCTGGTCTTGGTTGCAAAAGTCTGAATATACTATAAATTAGTGAATCAAACAGAAACTTTGGGGTCTCTGGTCATAACTAACACTAAAGCAAAACATGATTTACAGTGCTATCTAAAAATTAGAAGGAAGAAGCCTTAAATAAGATGTGTTCATAGTGATATTTGACTTTTATTTAAAATTATCAGGATATGAATATATTTAATTTTAGGAAAAATAAGTTGCTTCCTATACATATACTTTCATATTTTATAATAATATGTAGCGGGAAATCAGGAACTGTATATGTGAACGATCACGTCATAGGAATGGAGACGAGCTGGGCGTGGTTAACTGAAAAGGATTCCGGAAGTAGACCTTCGAGGGAGGGGACCAGGACAGGAAGTCGTCATTCTCTCACGAGAGTTCCCCGACCGAGTGCGCAGTTCGCTCCAGCTGCCCGGGAGTTCGGACGTACG
>PVIH01024313.1:0-23026 GCA_004025045.1 Sigmodon hispidus | reverse complement strand
CAAAAGGGAGTTTAGCAAAGCGCCGAATCCGCTGCTGTCCGTAGCTGCCGCGCGCTCGAGCCGGAAGTCCCGCCTCCCCTCTGCGCGCAGCCGCGCGCCGCCAGCGCGCGCTGCCCCGGAAACCTCTTCTTACTCCGCCGTGGCGCGCGCTGCCCTAAAAAACAATGTCTCTCCAATACAATCAGGGATTCCTGCTACAATAGCCTTCCCAGGAGTATAAACCCTCTACTCCCTTTAGTTCTAGATGCTCAATCATTGCTGCATTAAGGAAAGAACATCTGTGAATAGAACATAAAAATTTAAACTCAGTGAATTATTACTTAATATGTATTTAAAATCTAGTTGCTTTGTTGCTTAAACTACTGTGAAAGCCAGAAGCCTAGCAGGAATGAATACATGTTTAGGAAATATTGGTGTTTCTCAATCTGAGAACAATAAATGCTATAACATAAGAATTTCCCTATGAATCTCATATTAATAGAAGGAAATGGTCCCATCCACAAAGGGAACTGAAAAAGATTTTATATGATTCTACAAACGTGTTAGAGCACAATACAGTATGAAACTTCAGCAAAGACAATGATATGTCAGTGGTGGACACATTTTGATGGAGATTCCATGGCTGTACAAATTATATGACTTCTAATTAAACATTAACCTCACCTCACAACCCTAGAAAACTCACCTCACGACCCTAGAAAATGGACTTGGAGGGTTTAGTGGATAATACTTCCCTCTTTCCAATGTGACTATGTTGAATAAGTCTCTTTTTCTGTTTTCTACTGTTAGTTATGGTTGGCATATTGAAGTTGAGAACCCAGATCCAACATGGGAAACATGTTATGAGTACACAGTTTGATAAGATGCAAAGAAACAATAATGTCTGTTTTAAGCAATACAGAACACCTGTAGGAAACCTCTGCAGGCATGCTCCAAACAACACATAAGGGGTTTATGTCATTAGTGTTTGTCCTAAGATAAAAGATAGGTTGAAATTATCTTGTTTAAGTTGGGATTCAAAAGTTCGACAAATAACCAAATCTTTACTGCTTTTATTATACTTATTTTCTCTTTCATTTTAGATGCACAAGAATGCACAAGAAATACATTTTTGATATAACATAAATTTAAAAAGCAAGTCTCTGCACTAAAATAACCTTCAAAAATACACTCTGTCTATAAACAACAACCTCCCCTTTGATCTTTAGTTCTTCACTAGAGGAAAAATACTGCTTTAAGTCTACATGACTAACTTTACTTTTTGCTATTTTATATTACTAAGCATTTCAAAGAGATAAAAACACATTTTTTATCCACTCGTACCCCATATCTTAGTTGGTGCACCAGGAATTTATGTTATTCTTTCATGTGTGCCAATAGAATCATTTACATGTGTTGCTTTGTAAGCTTCCCTCAAACAGAATAAGGAATAAATCCTGTTGACCTTTCATTTTGTTAATTTACTTTCTATTGCATACTATTTTAAATATTTCATTATATGTACCACATTTTATAAGGACATATTAATAAATGCAAAAATTTTGATGATGTATTAAAAGATCTGATAAATAGATATTACCTTATAAATTTGAGTACTGTGAACTTTTTAAAACATTAAAATGTTACCTTTGCATCTGTTTATTATTTTATAGTACCTTAAAATGCTATTTATATAAAACCATATTCATTCATGTCATAACAGTTTCAATAAGCTATGAAATTTAATGGTAGATAGAAAACTTTGATAAGAATTTTTTTAAAAAGAGATTCTAAAGGAAAAGCACTAATTATATAAGAATACTAATTAGCTAAGCAGTTGTGCTGTGTGCCTTTAATCTCAGCATTAGGAAAGCAGACACAGATGGATCTCTATGAGTTTGAGGCCAGCCTAGTTTACAGAGTGAGTTTCAGGACAGATTGGGTTGTTGCACAGGAGAAAATTGTCTTGAAAAACCAAAAACTATTTACTAATTATGAATTTATAGCATTGGCAAAATAAAAATAATCATAAGATATGAAAATATTTACTGTTGGAACAGTGTGACCCTGTGGTGTCCGAGGCAGAGTGAGAGTCAGGCGGCTTCAGACAGTGAAGAACCCACGTTCAGAACAGAGTGACAGTTGAGTAAGTACTAGACCCTGGACCTCCCAGGGTTTTCATCCCAGAGGCCAGTGTTACAGTCCCAGATTAGACCTCACAGACAGGCCTGCTCTGGACCAGGGTTGAGAGAAGCCTTCCCCAGATATACCAGGGTTCACATCACACATGCCCAGGCCCTGCCATCAGGTCAGGCTGCTTCATCATAAATAGTCAGACGTCTCTCTGAACAGCATGACCCCGTGGAGTCCAAGTCAGAGTGGGAGTTTTTATGCTCATGTGTAAGAATTTCCACCAGGGTGGCTGGAAGTTATGAGTGAGTATTTTATTGTTACTTACAGAGAATGAGAACCTGGATCAATCACCTAGCTCTGCACAGCAGAAGGAGTTAAGAGAGCATTGCCCCAACAGGCAGGGTTTTTTCTTTTTTTAAAGAAAACCCTATGTAATCAAGATGTGACATACCTTGATGTTCCAGGATTGGGCCAAGGGGTAAGGTAAAGCAGCCATTGGAGTTTTCTGGCATGAATCTAACCTTTGAATCCATTGGCTGCTGTGGAAGTTTACTCAGAGACCGGGGCCCTGCCCCAGAATGAATCTAGATCTTTATATTTCCCCCTCTGACTAGTTCCTAAGAGTCCCAATCATGGAACTCTCCTGTCTCTAGTGTCAGCCACACTACTGCTTTCACCACCACACTTGGAGTTTGAGGGGGTTCTTTTAAAGCTATCCATCCTTTATTCTGGAAATCTTCCTTGAGTGTGACAGGGTCCACTGGCCTGGTATGGGAATGGTGGATTCAGGTGTCTATACCATCAACCTTGATGGCTGAGGGTGTGGTCAGCAGAATGATGTAAGGTCCTTTCCATCTGGGTTCCAAGAACCCTTGGTGATGTCTGTTAATGTAGACCCAGTCTACTTGTTGTGACCTATGGGGTTCTGGGGAGTAACTAGATTCATAGAGGGTCCCTGAGTTTGGGTCACAATTCCATGTGGGCCCACTGAACTCCTCAAAGAGCATTGGGAAGATCAGGGTCATCTAATTCTGCTAGCAAGTCTGCCTGGAGATTGGGGATGATGGAGGAGGGGACGGCAAACATTTCAGATATGGTTTGTCCCATCTGATAAGGGGAGTTTCTGGTCTTATATTAGGCAAAGGGAAGGAGAGCCACTCATTCTGTGCCAATCACCAAGATCAATTTAGTCAAGATCTCTTTTAGTGTACAGTTCATTTTTTACCTGCCCTGAACTCTGGTGTCTATATGTGCAATGTAACTTCTAATTACTCCCCAAAAGGTGGCTAAATTCTGACTTCTCTGGGACACAATAGCTGATCCATTATCTGACCCTATCATAGTAGGAAATCTGTACCTTGGCAGGATAACTTCAAGTAATTTCTTTGTCACCACCTGTACAGTTTCATATTTGGTAGGAAACACCTCTGTCCATCATGAAAAAGTATCTAAAAATAGCAACAAATACTTGTAACCATATTTGTCAGGTTTTATCTCAGTGAGGTCTATTTCCCAATAAGCTCCAGGCATCTTCACCCTAAGTCAAGACCCAAGGTTCTTAGAGTTGGCCACAGCATTGTTGAGTTGACAAGCTTCGCAGATGGTAATAATGCCTACAATTTTTTATTGTATGTTCTCGATTTTTATTCTTGAATGTCTGGCCAAGTCCTGCATTCTCTGTACCCCCATATGGGAGGATTGTTGGATCTTGGCATGCAGTCTATCTCCCAGATGGTCAGGCAAGATGTTTTTACTATCTGTAGTTCTCCACCAACTATCTATGCATTGGGTCATGGTGTCAATCTAGGAAATATCTTCCTTAGTATGTCTTGGATATTCTGGGAGGTCGGGTGTTCCAGGGTCTACCGATACATGTGCAGAAGCTACATCAGTTTGGAGTGCCACCTGCCTGGCAGTCTTATTTGCCAGACTATTGCCCCAGGGGACTGGCCCATTACCTCTTTTATATCTTGGGCAGTAAATAATGGCCACTTTCTTGGGTAGTCATAAGGCTTTAAGGAGGGCCAGGATATCATCTCTATTCTTGACACTTTTTCTTTCTGTAGTCATCAGTCTTCTCTCTTTATATATTGCCCCATGTATATGTGATATTGCAAAATCATACTGGCTGTCAGTGTAGATGCTAACTTTTTATGCCTGCGCAACTTCTAATGCCTTAGTTAGGGCTATCAATTCTGCTTGTTGGGCAGACATACCAGGTGGCATTGGCTCTGCAAATGCTACCTCCTCTGCAGTAGTGTCTGAAACTCCCATATATTTTAGACCATTCTGCATGAAGCTGCTGCTATCAGTATACAAGTTAGCTTCTGCATCAGGCAATGGGATGTCCTTCAAGTCTGGTCTAATGTTGTGCGCCTGGGTCAGGATCCCGGAGTGGTTGTGCCATAGTGCTTCCAAATCTGGATCAGGTATTAGAGTAGCTAAATTCAGAGCTGAGGGCATCTAGGAGATTTTTCTGGCAGGGATTAGCAACAGTGTCTGGTAGTGGATCATTTTGGCATTGGCCAACCACCAATCAGGGGGCTGCTTGAGAACTCTCTCAAGTGCATGGGGGGTGGTTATGGTGAGAGTCTGTCCCAGCATCCTTGACTAGCTGTGCCATGATTGCTATTATGTGGGTTAAGATGGCCATCCAGCTGCCAAAGGGTCCAGTTTCCTTGACAGATAGGCTACAAGTCATTGTCAGGGGCCATGTGTTTGTTAGGATTCCCTTGGCTATCTCCTTGTTTTTATCTATATATAAGTGAAATGGTTTAGACACAACTGGTAGGCCCAATGCTGGGGATGAAAGTAGGCTCTGCTTGAGTTTGTAAAAGGTCAGCTGGTGGTCCTTAGTCCATATGAAGTCCCATCCTTCTTTGGTAGCCTCGTATAAAGGTCTGGCCAGTTCTGCAAATCCTGGGATTCACAGATGACAGAACTCTGCTGAGCTCAGGAACTCTCTCTATTGCCTGGCAGTAGTAGATGTGGGGAATCTAAGCTACTCTTTCTTTCCTTTCATCTGAAAGCCACCTTTGCCCTTCCTTCAGGATATAGCCCAGGTATGCTACTTGTTGCTTGCACATTTGGGCTTTCTTGGCTGAGGCGAGGTATCCTAGGTTCCCCAAGGTTATCAACATATTATAAAAGGGTGATTTCTGGCTTCTGTGTCTGGTCCTCACCTAGGTCCTCATGTATGGCTTTGGTGAAGATGGTGGGGGAGTTTCTGAATCCTTGTGGCAATCTGGTCCATGTCAGCTGGCTGCTAATCCCAATCTCTGGGTCCTGCCATTCAAAGGAAAAGTATTGCAGGCTCTTGGGGGCCATGGAAAAGCTGAAAAACTGGTATTTTCCAGTCCGACTGTACAGGCCTGAGAACACCTGAGTCCAGGTGTCTCCTAATATGTGGTGTGATGCCCTTCTTGCCCTCTAGGGTATGGGATAGTGATGAACTTTATCTTGGGTCTGCTTCCAGCTTCATTTTTACATATATAGTTGGGCGATGTGCTGCTAGTCTCATTTTTCCTGTTTCAGCCCAGATGGATGGGAACTCCTGTAGCCACTTTTCCAGCTGTGGGGTCAAGTGCAGTAGTTGCATGATGTAGCTTGTACTCTTAAGTTAAACTACTGGTCACTAATATATGATTGGGTCTCTCATTTTTATTAAGCAATTGGCCCCTCGAACCCAAGTTTTTTGTCTGTCATGGGTCCATTAGCCTGTCATGGGTCCATTAGCCTTTAGCAATACCGAGTTCTGGGCTCCTGTGTCCACAATGAAATCAGCTGGTTTCTCCTCTACTCTTAGGGTTACTCAGGGCTTAGGGAGAGTGTCCGAGCCCTGACTCTCCTGGCCACTGTCCATTAGGCTAAAGACTTTAGTGTTGCCTTAGCTGCCTTCTGAGAGCATTCTCTAACCCAGAGTCCATTCTCTCTGCAGTATACACATTGATTCTTTTTAGCTGGGAACTTTTTTTTTTATTATTTTTTGGTTTTGTATCCTCCTGCTCATCTGCCAGTTGTCATAGTCATCTTTTGTGCTCTTTAGGTCTAGCAGTGGCTGCCAGCAACACTCTAGCAAGGTGCTGACTTTTTTTCTTAGTTTTTATTCATAATCATAAACTTAACTCTGCAATCTAGCTAGACTTGGAGGGGAATGAAGAGAATATGGAACCCAAAGAACTTCAGTAAGAGCAGAGATTACAAGGCACTGTGAGCAGAAGGGTGGGGTGCTCTCCTGAGCTACAGAAGGAATGGTCTGGTGGGTGAGAAGCCCACACATCAACCAGATTAGAGTTGTCCACAGTCTGAAATAGTGATCTTCTTGCTGGTGTTGCCGTTCCTGGACCAAAAACGCTCCGTGGTTTTCACAACGTTCATGCCTTCTTTTACCTTCCCAAAGACCATATGTTTGCCATCCACCCACTCAGTCTTGGTGGTGCAGATAAAAACTGGGAACTGTTTGTGTTTAGTCCAGCATTTGCCATGGACAGGATGCCAGGACCTGTGTGCTTCAGGATGAAGTTCTTATCCTCAAATTTTTCTTTGTAGATGGACCTACCGCCAGTGCCATTATGGCATGTGAAGTCATCACCCTGGTACATGAATCTTGGGATAATCCTGTGAAAGGAGGAACCCTTATATCCAAATCCTTTCTCTCCAGTGCTCAAAGCCTGACCATTTTCTGCTGTCTTTGTAACTTTGTCTGCAAATAGCTCAAAGGAGACATGGCCCAAGGGTTTGTCATTTCCGAGATATCAAAGAAAACAGTGGGGTTGACCATGGCTGCAGTAAGCAACAAGAGAGAGCAGCGTCTGCAGAGTGGCCACAAGGTGCTGATTCTTACTCCTTCTTTTTAAACTTCTTGTTCTTCTGTACTATCTCTCTCTTTGTATACTTTCTCAACCACCTTTACTAAATCTCTAATAGTTTTTTTTTTCTTACATTCTCCAGCCTCTGTAGTTTTTTACTGATATCAGGAGTTGACTCGTTAATGAAAGCCAAAGTTATTGCAGCAGCATTTTCCTGGGCCTCAGGATTATAGGATGTGTATCTCTTAAAGGCTTCCTGGAGCCATTCAAGGAATGCTGCTGGGCTTTCATCTGTTCCCTGCCTTATATCACATACCTTACTCAAATTCACAGGCCATCTTGCAGCTACTTTTAGACCGGCCAATAGAGTCTAACAATAGACCAGGAGGCTCGCCTTACCTTCAGCTGTATTATAATCTCACACTGGATGAATTAGGGGAAAAACTGCATCTATGAGAGCCTGATTAGCTGTGAGTTCCCCTGTGGGGCCTCAAACCAGCTTTTGAGCCTCAGTTTGTATCCAATCCCTCTCCTTTGTTGTGAAGAACACCTGTAAAAGCTGTGTACAATCATCCCATGTGGGTTGGTGGGTAAAGAGAATTGTCTCAAACAGGCTAATTAGTTCTTTAGGGTTTTCTGAAAATGGTGCATTTTGGGCCCTCCAATTGTAAAGGTCACTAGTGGCAAAGGTCCAGTAGTGATGTGGTTGATTTCCATCCTGGTCAGAGGGTTATATAGTTCTAAAGGGGAGAACTATAATATCAGGACTAGAGGTCTCTCTACCATGGCTGTGGATCCCTTGAGCTGGTCCCTCTCTCATACCAGGGGCAGGGACTTTTGGGGCTGACTGAACTGGCAGGGGACCTGGTGGTGGGATGGCTGTACCAGTATCTGGAACATAAGGAGGAGGTAAGATATCATCGTTTGCGCTGCCTCCTTGGAGGACCTATACTCTAGGAACCAATGGGATTTTAGAGTATGAGTTTTTCTCTGTAGCTGCCAGAATCTCAACCTGGCAGGGCAATAATAACTTAATCCAAGGAGGTGGATTCTCTACCAAATCCCTTCAGACCACTATGTATGACACTTGATTAGGGTGTCCTATTCGAGGTCTGAAGACCATTTCCTCTACTGCCCCTATGAGGGCCAAATGGAAGGTTCCTCCCAGAGGCCAGTCCTCTCTGAACACTGGCCATTCTGACATGCAAAGGGTGACAAATTTAGACTTTTCAATCATAACCGAAAGAATGTGAGTGCATATATTGACATCCTGGAAGTGAGTTAGAAGTAATTCCAGTTGAGAAGAGATTACTTGTCTCCTGTAACTTTTTACAAACAGGGCCACACATACAAAGAAACACAGACACCACAAAAGACCAAGGGCACTAATATCTGGGCAATGAAATAAATGAGGTAAGTCCAAATAAAAGGAAGAAATCATGTGTCCCATGGCTTTTGTCACAGGCATGCAGGAGGCAACCTGTCCCCTTCAGATATGTTCTCATACTACCGCAGGCCCGGGCAGGCTGGAATGTTCAAGTTCACTGCCTTCTTCCCACCTGACTAAACATTACAGGACTAGGGAACATCTGTAGCCTGGGTGCCCGAGGCCTCCCAACTGCTGGCAGGCCACACTACTCACAGTCACCCTAGCCAGCTCAGGGTCTCCTGTCTGGTAAGCTTGCTCTCTCAAACACAAATGCCCTATCTGTGCACTTATCACCACTCTTCAGTCGAGAATCCGTGAAAGCATGCAAATTATTCCCAGCCAATGTACCATATGTTATGCCCTCATGTAAGAATTATCAGGGAAGCTGGACACATTGTTATGAGTGAGAATTTTATTGCTTCCTACAGAGAATGGGAACCTGGATCGATCACATAGCTCTGCACAGCAGAAGTGGGTAAGAGACCGTTGCACCAACAGGCAGGGTTTTTTAAAGAAAAACCTATGTAATCAAGATGTGACACACCTCGATGTTCCAGGACTGGGTAAAGGGGTTAGGTGCAGCAGCCACTGGAGTTTTCTGGTATGAATCTAAACTTTGAATCTATTGGCTGCTGTGGAAGTTTACTCAGAGACCTGGGCCCTGCCCCTAGAATGAATCTAGGTCCTTTCAGAGTCATGCAGCTTCAGACAGTAAGAATCCCATGACCTGACCAGAGCAAGAAATCATGAAGACTCCGTGTCCAGACCAGACAGAAGACAAAGAATCCCTGTAACCACAACATACTAAGATTCCTCTAAACCCTGACAAAGAATGAACCAGGGAAGCAATGGGCAGATGTCAGTACAAGAATACAATATAAGGAACAACAAGGCACTACCAGAAGAACCTGATGTTTCTACAACACCAACACCTGAACAGAGAAATGAAGAGAAAACATAAGGAAACAACAATACAAACAACATTATGAAGATTATAGAAGCCTTAAAATAGGATATGGAAAATTCCTTTAAAGAAATAGAAGGGAAAAAATGAAAAATTGGAGAATATAAACAAATCCTTGAAAGAAAACTAAGAAAGAGAAATTAAACAAATGAAAGAAGCATTCCAGGAACTAAAAATTGAAAAGGAAACAATAAAGAATGCACAAAAAAAGGGATAAAACAGAGAATCTGAAGAAATGATCTCAAACTACAAATATAGGCATAAGCAACAGAATCAAAGAGATGGAAGACAGAATCTCTGGAGTGGAAGACTCAATAGTGGAAATGGATAAATCACTCAAACAAAACACCAAAACCAAAAAAGATATAACACAAAATGTTCAGAAAATTTAGGACACCATGAAAAGACCAAATCTGAGAATAATAGGAATAGAAGAAGGAGAAAAATGTCAGCTAAAGGCACAGATAATGTATTCAATAGAATCATAGAAGAAAATTTTCCCAACCTAAAGAAGGAAATTTCTATAAAGATACAAGAAATGTACAGAAAACCAAATAGATAAGACCCCCCAAAAATCTGCTCACCTTATAATAATTAAGCCAGAAAATATATTAAGAGCTGCAACAGAAAAGGGACAACTTAATTATAAAAGCAGGCTGATCAGAATAATGCCAGACTATTTAATGGAAACAATGAAAGCAAGAAGATCCTGGTCAGAAGTTATACAGATACTAAAAGAGCATGGCTGTCAACCCAAAGTAGCATACCAAGCAAAACTATTAATCACCATAGTGGATGTAAGCAAGATATTTCACGACAAAGACGGGTTGAAACAATACCTATCCACAAATCCAGCACTATAGAAGGGAAAATTCCAACCTAAGGAAATCAGACACATCCATAAAACCACAAACAATTGATAATCCCACAAAAGAAAAAACCTAAGAAAGGAAAAACACAAACTATCATGAAAATATCAAGAAGTAACAATCAGTGGTTGTTAATATCCCTTAACATCAATGGACTTCACTTACCTATAAAAAGACACACACTAACACAATGAATACAAAAACAGAAGTCAATCTCTGCTATATACAAGAAGTACACTCTGACTCCAGAAAGAAACACACACAAGCTCGGAGAAAAAAGGATGGGAAAAGACTTTTCAATCAAATGGCCCCAAGAAACAAGCTGGTGTTACTATCCTAATATCTAACAAAGTAGACTTTAAACTAAAATCAATCAAAAGAGACCAGGATGGACATTGTTTATTCATCTCAGGAAAAATCAATCAATGAGAGATCTCAATCCTGAATATTTATGCAACTAATATAAGGGCACCTTCATATGTGAAAGAAACACTACTAAAGCTTAAACTCCACGTCAATATCAAACTCTAATAGTGGGACACTTCAATACCCCACTTTCACCCTTGGATAGGTCAACCAGAAAAAGACTCAAAGAAGAAATCAGGGGTGTAACAGACATTATGTTGCAAATGGATTTAATAGATATTTACAGAAGCTTTTATTTGAACTCAAAGGAATATACATATTTCTCAGCACCCCATGGATTTCTTTTTGTAAAATTGACCACATAATTGGTCATAAAGCAAATATCAATAGATGCAAAAAATTGGGAATAACCCCTTGTATCATTTCAGACCACCATGGCCTAAAATTAAAATTCAACAACAACAACAAAAAAAATCACAGAAAGCTTGCAAACTCAGGGAAACTAAACATCTCTACATTGAACAAACTCTGGATCAGGGAAGAAGTTAAAAAGAAATCAAAGACTTTCTAGAATTTAATGAAAATAAATCCACAACATACTCAAACTTATGGGACACAATGAAAGCAGTGTTAAAAGGAAAATTCATAACACTAGATGCCTATATAAAAAAAAAGAAAGCTCACACAAGAGACCTAACAACTAAGATGAAGGTTTTAGAACAATTAGAAACAAACTCATCTAGAAGGAGTAGACAGCAGGAAATAATCAATTATAGGGCCAAAATCAGTACAATAGAAACAAAGAGAACAATACAAAGAATTAAACAATTAAAAAGCTGGTTCTTTGAGAAAGTCAGCAAGATAGACCCTTTTCAAAACTAACCAAAAGACAGAGAGACAGTATTTAAATTAACAGAATCAGAAATGAAAAGGGAGACATAACAACAGACCCCCAGGATATCCAGAGAAATATCAGGTCATATTTTAAAACCTAGATCCTACTAAAATAGTGAACCTAAAATAAATGGACAGCTTTCTAGACAAGTATCAATTACCAAAATAAAATCAGTACCAGATTACAGACCTATAACACAAAGGGAAATTGAAGCTGTTATTATAAGTATCCAATAAAAAAAGCCCAGGTCCAGAAAGTTTTACTTCAGAATTCTACCAGACATTTAAAGAACTAATACCAGTTCTCAACAAAACTGTTCCATATAGAGGAAACTGAAAAAACGCTGCTAAACACTTTTAATGAGGCCACAATTACCCTGATACCTGCTCCACTCAAAAGTGCAACATAGAGAATTACAGACCAATCTCCCTCATGAACATTGATGCAAACATACTGAACAAAATTCTGACAAACCAATTACAACAACATAAAAAAAAGTTATACATCACAATCAATAGGCTTCATTCCAGAAATATAGAGATGGATTAAGATATGAAAAACTAAAATGTTATCCATTATATAAACAAATTTTAGAAAAAGACCCACATGATCATCTTATTAGATGCTGAAAAGCATTTGACAAAGTCCATCATTCCTCTATGATAGAAGTTCTGGATAGACCAGTAATACATGGAAAATTCCTAATAAAGGCGACTTACAAGAAGCCAATGACCAACATCATACTAAATAGAGAGAAACTCAAAGCAATTCCACTAAAATCAGGAACTAGCAAAGGCTTTCCCCTCTCCTCTTATCTATTCAATAAAGTTCTCAAGGTTTTAGCAAAAGCAGTAAGAGAATGAAAGGAAATTAAGTGGATACAAATTGGAAAAGAAGAAGTGAAACTAGCTCTGTTAGCAGAAGATATGTTTGTATACCCAAGTGAAACATAAAATTCTACCAGGAACTAATTTCTGAAGCTAATAAGCACCTTCAGAAATGTAGCAGGATACAAAATTAAGTAAAAAAGAAAACAACAACCAAAAACAGTAGCTGTCTGATACACTAAAGGCAAACAGACTGAAAAAGAAATAAGGGAAAAATCACCCTTTATAATAGCTTCTAATAGCATTAAATACCTTGTGTAACTATAACAAAAAAGTAACCGATTTGTTTGACAAAAAAACTTAAAATCACGAAAGAAAAAAAATTAAAGAAGTTATCAAAAATGGAAAGAAATCCCATGCTCCAGGATAGGTAGCATCAACATAGGAAAAATGGCAATCTTATTAAAAGCAAACTACAGATTGAATGCAATTCCTATCAAATTCCTATCACAATTTTTTTACCTTATTTTATAGATCAGTCCTCTGTGACTTGTGGGATTGTTGAAAACCTTTTAACATTCTGTAGGCTATTGTTTTGTCTTATTGACTGTGTCCTTGGATTTACAAAACCTCAGTTTCAGGATGTCCCACTTATTGTTTGTTGTTCTTACTGGATGTGCTACTGGTATTATATTTAGAAAGAATCCACCTGTGCCATTGAGTTGGAGGATATTTCCCTCTTTCTTTTCTATCAAGTTAAGTGTGGCTGGGTTTATGTTGAGGTTTTGTTGCACTTGGATTTGAGTTTTGTGAAGGGTGATAGGCTTGCATCTATTTACAGTTTCTACCTACTACCATCCAGCTATACAGACACCATTTGTGGAAGATACTGTCTTTTTTCCATTGAATTTTGGGCATCTTTGTCAAAGAAGAGATGTTCATAGGTTTTGGGGTTAATGTTGGGGTCTTCAGCTCAATTCTATTGATCCCCAAGTCTGTATTTAAATCAGTACCATGTTGTTTTTTTATTATTGTAGCTCTATAGTATAAGTTAAAGTTGGGAATGGTGATGTCTCCTGAGGTTCTTTTTTTTGGGGGGGGAGCACAGACTTTCAAAAGATGTAGAATCTATTTTTTTCAAGGAAATTTTTTTAATTGGTGTGGAAACTTACAGTTTCAGAGATTCAGTTCGTAATCATCATGGTTGAAAATGGCAGTGTGAAGGCAAACATGGTGCTGGAGAGGTAGCCAAGAGTTTCTAGCAAGCAACAGGAAGTGGACTGAGAAACTGAGTGTGCCTTGAGCATGTATGAGACTTTATAGGGGATTACAGTTAAGACGGTGTATGAATATCAGAAGAGACTTTAAAGTTTGGACTCTTAAATAAGTTTGGGACTGTAATAGATTATGGGGACTTTTGAAGTTTGACTGAATGTATTTTTTTTCTTTTATTATTATGAACAAAGAAGTCACACTTTCTATCCTTGTATATATTTATTCAAGGTCCCTTCCCCCTCCTACCACATAAGGTCATTCTCTCTTCTCCACAACTCCCTATTCCCTCCCTGGGAAGGCAGCTGGCAGTCCCAAGGTCCCACTGTCCCAATATTGCTTAGTTCAGCCTCCACTCCTGGCAGATCCAGTTTTCTCCCCCCAACCTCAAGACTGAGTCAGGTGTTCCTCTAGGGGGAGTGGGATCCAAGGAGTCAGTCCAAGGTGTTTCTGATCCCAAGCTGTTCAGTGGTTGTGGTTTGAGCTTGGGCGTGGTTTGCTTTTTTCTTGTTTGTTTTTGTTTGTTTGTTTGTTTGTTTGTTTGTTTAGAGTCCACTAATGAGTGAGTACTGAGGGATTTTTGTTGAGAAAAATTCTTTTGGCAATCTTGGCTTTCTTGTTATTCTGAATGAAATTGAGTAATGTTCTTTCAGGGTCTGTAAAAAATTTTGTTGGTATTTTGATGAGAATTGCATTAAATCTGTAGATTGCTTTTGGTAAAATTGCCATTTTTACTCTGCTGATCCTACCTATCCAGGAGCATGGAAGATCTTTTCATTTTCTGATATCCTCTTCAGTGATTTAAAGTTCTTTCAAACAGATCTTATACTTCTTTGGTTATAGTTACACCAAGGTATTTAACGCTATTTGCAGCTATTATAAAAGGTGATGTTTCCCTTATTTCTTTTCAGCCCTTTTATCTTTAGTGTGTAGGAGGGCTACTGATTTCTTTAAGTTAATTTTGTGTCTTGCTACATTGCTGAAGGTGTTTATCAGCTATAGAAGTTCCCTGATAGAATTTTGTGGGTCACTTATGTGTACAATCCTATCATCTGCAAATAGATAATTTCACTTCTTCTTTTCCAATTTGTATTTTCATAATCTCCTTTCATTCTCTTATTGCTTTAGCTAAAACTTTAAGAACAATATTGAATAGATAAGAGGAGAGAGGACATCCTTGTCTAGTTCCTGATTTTATTGGGATTGCTTTGAGTATTTCTCCATTTATTTTGATGTTGGCCATTGGCTTATTATAAATTGCATTCATTATATTGAGATACTTGCCCTGTATTTCTGATTACTCCAGGACTTTTATCATAAAGGAGTCTTGGATTGTTTTGCTTTTTCAGTATCTAAAGATATGATCATGTGGTTTTTTTCCTTCATTGTGTTTATATGATGGGTGACATTTATGGTTTTTGTGTATGTTGAACCATCCCTGCATTTCTGGGATGAAACCTATTTGATCACGATGAGTGATACTTTTTATATGTTATATAAAGTTTGACAGAATTTTGTTGAGAATTTTTGCATCAGTATTCATGTGGGAAACTGGTCTCTAATTTTCCTTCTTTGTTGTGTCTCTGAGTGGCTTGAGTATTAGGGTACTCTGTCCTTATAAAAATAGTTTGGGAATATTCCTTCAGCTTCTACTGTGTGAAACACTTTGAAGAATATTGGTAATAGTTTTTCTTTGAATGTTTGGTAGAATTCTGCACTGAAACATTCTGGACCTGTCCTTTTTTATTTGGGAGACTTTTAATGGCAGCTTCCATTTCCTTTAGAGTTATAGGTTATAGTGTTTTAGGTTATAGGTATTTAATTTGATATTGGTTTAATTTTGGTAAATGGTACCTGTCCAAAAACTCTCCATTTCGTCTAGGTTTTCCAATTTTGTGGAGTACAGATTTTCAAAGCATGACTTGACAATTTCCTGGATTCCTTGGGTGTCTGATGTTATGTCCCCCTTTTCATTTCTGATCTTGTTGATTTGGATAGTCTCTCTCTGTTTTTTTGGTTAGTTTGGATATGGGTTTATCTATCTTGTTGACTTTCTCAAAGAACCAACTCTTTGATTCATTGATTCTTTGTCTTCTTTTTGTTTCAGTTTTATTGATTTCAGCTCTAAGTGATTATTTCCTGCTATACTCCTTCTAGGTGAATTTGTTTCTAATTCTTCTAAGGTGTCTAGCTGTGTTGTTAGTTCTCTAGTGTGGGATTTCTCAAGATTTTTTATATAGGCATCTAGTGCTATGAATTTTCCTCTTAAGTCTTCTTTCATTGTGTTCCACATGTTTGGGTACATTGAGGTTTACAAAGCCCAATTTATTTTCAGTTAGCTCTGACTTGGTCTTGTGACTCAAGATGTTAGCTGCCAGTTAGTGATGTTATGAAGATATCACCAGAGCACTCAGTCACAATGTATAGTGAATTTGCAGACTTTATTCTACCTTCAATCTCAGTGTTCTGGGACCTAGATGTGGTTTTTGTGTCCACAACACAAAATATATAAAGACAAAAACCATATCTTGGAATTTTGCTCAAAGCCACAGGAGAATTTCCAAATGAAAGTAGTTTGAAGCAAACAGTTTAATCAGAAGCTAAGATAAGCATTTAGTTGAAAGATGTTTCACACAAACATTCTCTGTGACAAATCAGTTTGCTAGGGCATCCTGACCTCAAGTTTCTACAGTAGAGTTGGGTTATATTCCAGGAGATTCTCTATCAAGGAGATAAAATTTTAGTTAAACTCAAATGATCTCATCAAGAATACAAGAAAATGGAACCATGCATGGTCTTGCTATGTCACAATGCTCTATCATTATGTCTTTGTGCATTCATGCTTTCTGACATTACATCATGAACTCTAAACCTCTCAAACTGCCAATCTCAGACTCCTTCTTGTGTAAGGATTCTTCATTATTGTGTCTTAATAAACTAATGAAAAATAAATAAGATTGTGTATATAGGGAGATGAATTATTAATTGAATTGGTTGACGTAAATATTGAAGTAGTCAGTTTCTATTATGTAGAACTTCATTAACAAATACATAATTTTAAGCTTTTATAATTCCACAGTGGAAATGAAATTTTTCAAATATATCTATTAATTTATTTTATGTCCCAGGTGCCATTTCCCATCCCTTCTCTCATCCTAGTCTTACCTCTCATATACCTTTGTTCTCACCCTCTAATCAATTTCTTTTTCATTTCTGTTCTAGAAATAACAGATCTCCCATGGATCTCAATAAAACATTGCATATCAAGTTTTACTAGGACTAAGCACCTCCCATGTATTAAGGTTGGTCAAGGAGACTCTATATGAGGGGTAGGGTCCCAAAAGTTATAAAAAGTCAGAGACAGCCCTTGCTCCCAGTGTAAGGAGTCCCACAAGATGACCAATCTACACAAGTCTAACATATATGCAAAGTGACCAGCTAGTCACATGCAGGCTCCCTGGCTGTTAGTTCAGTCTCTGTGAGCTCCTATGAAAACATGTTAGTAGTTGCTGTGGGTTTGGTTGTAATGTCCATGAAACCTCTGGCTCCTACAGTCTTTTGTTCCACTCTTCTAAAGATTCACTCCACCAAATGCTTAGCTGCAGGTTAGACATACAAACATATGAAAACATATATATATATACATATATATATAATTAGACAATATAGAATGAGTTATATTCCACGAGAAAGGAAAAAAGGTATCTTCTCTTATTTGGGGGTAAAATAGCTTGTAATATATGTTAAGTTTATTGGGTTAATAATATTTGCCAGCCTCAGTATGTCTCTGTTTAGTTTTTATCTTTATGATATGTCCATTATTGAGAGTCAAGTATTTGATTTAAAATGTAACAGTATTTCTTTTTTTTCTGTACACTTTTTATTATTATTATTATTATTATTACTATTATTGTGAATGAAGAAGTCACACTTTCTATCCCTGTATATCATTATTCAAGGTCACTTCCCCCTCCCGCCACATCAGGTCATTTTTTTCTTCTCCACAACTCCCCATCCCCTCCCTGGGCAAGGAGCAGACAGTCCCATGGTCCAACTGATCCAATAATGCTTAGTTCAGTCTCCACTCCTGGCAAATCCAGTTTTGTCCCCCATCCCTCAAGAGTGAGTTAGGTGTTCCTTTAGGTGGAGTGGGGTCCGAAGGGTCAGTCCAGGGTGTTTCTGATCCCAAGCTGTTCAGTGGTTTTGGTTTGCAGCTGGGGGATGTTTGGCTTTTTTCTTGTTTGTTTGTTTAGAGACCACTAATGAGTGAGGACATCCCCTACTTATCTTTCTGAGTTTGTGATACCTCGCTCAGGAGAATATTCTCCAAGTCCATCCATTTGCCTGCAAATTTTAGGATATCATTTTTTCTAACTGCTGAATTGTACCCCATTGTGTAGATATACCACAGTTTGTTAATCCATTCTTCAGTTGAAGGACATCTAGGTTTTTTCCAAGTTCTTGCTATTACAAATAATGCTGCTATGAACATAGTTGAGATAATACCTTTGGAGTGTGAATGTGCATCTTTAGGGTATACACCCAGAAGTGGTATTTCTGGGTCTTTGGGGAGATTGATTCTCAATTTTCTGAGAAACCGCCATTCTGCATTCCAAAGTGGAACAAGCTTACATTCCCACCAACAATGGAGGAGTGTTCCCCTTGCTCTGCATCCTCTCTAACATAGGCTGTTATCTGTGCCTTTTATCTTAGCCAATTTAACAGGTGTTAGGTGGTATCTCAAAGTTGTTTCGATTTGCATTTCTCTGATGGCTAAAGATGATGAGCACTTTTTCAGGTGCTTTTTAGCTATTCATAATCCTTCTGCTGAGAATTCCCTTTTTAGATCTGAACCCCATTTTTTGATTGGGTTATTCAAGGTTTTGGGATCTAGATTTTTGAGCTCTTTATATATCTTAGAGATCAGTCCTCTATCACTTGTAGGGTTGGTGAAAATCTTTTCCCATTCTGTAGGCTGGCGTTCTGTCCTATTGACAGTGTCCTTGGTTTTGCAGAAGCTTCTTAGCTTCAGAAGATCCCACTTATTGACTGTTGGTCTTAGTGTCTGTGCCACTGGTGTTATATTTAGGAAGTGGTCGCCTGAGCCAATTTGTAGAAGTGTATTTCCCACTTTCTTTTCTATCAAGTTCAAAATGGCTGGGTTTATGTTGAGGTCTTTGATCCACTTGGATTTGAGTTTTGTGCAGGGTGACAGGCTCAGATCTATTTGCATTTTTCTACACACTTCCATCCAGCTATGCCAACACCATTTGTTAAATATACTATCTTTTTTCCATTGAATGTTTTGTGCCTCTTTGTCAGAGATCAGGTGTTCACAGGTATTTGGGTTAATGTCCAGATCCTCAATTCTATTCTATTGATCCACAAGTCTGTTTTTATGCCAGTAACAGGCTGCTGTTATTAATGTAGCTCTCTAGTGATTGATAATTTTGCAAGGTATAGTATTCTAGTTTGGCAGCCATGCTCTTCTAGCATCTGTATAACTTCTGACCAAGCCCTTCTAGCTTTCATCATTTCCATTGAATAGTCAGGTTTTATTCTGATGGGTCTGCCTTTATATGTAAGTTGGCCCTTTTCTTTTGTAGCTCTTAAAATTTTTTCTGTGTTTTGTATGCTTTGTGGCTTGATTATAATGTGGCATGCTGACTTTTTTGGGGGTCATATCTATTTGGTGTTCTGAAAGCTTCTTGTATCTTTATAGGCATTTCCTTCTTCATGTTAGGGAAGTTTTCTTCTATGATTTTATTGAAAACGTTATCTGTGCCTTTAAGCTGGTATTTTTCTCCTTCTTCTATTCCTATTATTCTCAAGTTAGGTCTTTTCATGATGTCCCAGATTTCCTGAACATTTTGAGTTATGCCTTTTTTAGTTTTAGTATTTTCTTTGATTGATATATCTATTTGAGCTACTGAGTCTTCCACTTCAGATTCTATCTTCCATCTCTTGAAATCTGTTTTTTATGCTTTTATCTGTGTTTCCAGCTTTTTTCTTCAGATTTTCTATTTCCATCTTTGCCTCATTTTGTGCCTTTTTTATTGCTTCTATTTCAGCTTTTAGTTCCTGGCATGTTTCTTTTATAGATTTGTTCATCTCTTCCAATTTTTTGTTTGTATTTTCTTCTATTTCTTTAAGGCAATTTTTCATATCTTTTTTGAGAGCTTCGATGATCATCATAGAGGAATTTTTGGTGTTGATTCCTTCTGTTTCCTTTTCATTGCTCAGTTCAGTGTAGCGGGAATCCTGGACTGTATGGTTGCTTCCAACCCAGTGCGCGCACAGTGGTGTAAGAAGAGGCGGTCCTTCCGGCCCAGCGTGCGGCGACGTAAGGAGAGGTGGTCCTTCCGGCCCCAGCGCACGGAGGCTCCGTATGGCAGTGGCTGGGCGTGTTGCTAAAACGTTCTTTTGCTCGTGATTCTAACAAAATAAATCTTATTTAAAACATATCAATTGGTGGTGGGTTTATTCCGTGATATTTGGTGCCCCACGTTGGGCACCAATTATCGCGGTAAAAACCCGCCCTAAGATATGTTTTAAACAGGGTTTATTTGGTGAAAATAGCTTACAAAACAGAGCCGGTTTTAGGAGAAGATGACAGGATGAGGTTGCAGCACGCTGGAGCCTTTCTAAGGAAGATTCTTCATCTCTACGCCGTACGTCCGAACTCCCAGGCAGCTGGAGCGAACTGCGCACCCAGTCGGGGAACTCTCGTGAGAGAATGACGACTTCCTGTCCTGGTCCCCTCCCTCGAAGGTCTACTTCTGGAATCCTTTTCAGTTAACCACGCCCAGCTCGTCTCCATTCCTATGATGTGATCGTTCGTTCACATATACAGTTCCTGATTTCCCGTTACAGTTCAGGTCTTTTATTTGTAGGATTGCCACTTTGTTTTGGAGTTATCTTTTGTTCTTTATATTATTATGTAAATTTTTGCACTGGCATCTTCCCATGGCTTCAGTGGTTCAAGATTAGGTGGCTCCTGGTCAGTTGTGGCACTCAGGCTTGTGTGCCTCCTGTCACCTCTGAGGTAAAGGTCTGCTCAATCTTTACCTCTGCTCTGGGCAGGGGACTGAATTTCCTGTCTTCAATCTTTCTCTGTTTGACCAATTGGAGGTTGGGTGGTGGCAGTGCAAATTCTCTCTGCAGCAGCTGGGGGGACCATGACAGTCAGAGATTATCTCTGTCTGCTCCAGGGTGCTTGGGTACAAGCTCTGCAGACAGCACCCGGTCCCGGAACCGGAACTGGAACCGACAGAAGCTCATATCTCCCTGGCAGGGATACAGGTGCCTGGACCTGCTGACCCCTCCTTATCTCTTGGCAGTGTCTGAGTCTGTCCTTCAGGGTCCCAAGTCCTTATCTGTTTGCTCATTTGGAGGTTGGTAGCCTTGCAAATTTCCTCAGCAGCAGCTGGGGGAACCATAGTTGTCAGAGTTTATCTCTGTCTGCTATAGAGTGCGTGGGTACATGCTCTGCAAACAACACCAGGTCCTGTAACAGTGTTTGTTAAAAAAATAGAAAAAAATGCTTGGTTACACTTGTGTTTGGAGCACAGAGATACAGATGTTAAGAATCAAATTGTCTTCTTGATTAAATTTTTCCTTTGAGGAGTTTTATCCTTTTCTATCTCTTTTGTGTAGTTTTGGTTTAAAATGTATTTTGTTACATATTAAAATTGCTAAACCAGCTTGCTTATAGGTCCATTTTCTTGGAATCTCTTTTTCCCATCCTTCACCCTGAAGTAATATCTATCTTTGGTCTTGAGATGCATTTCTTGCATGGGGCAGAAGTATCACTTCTTTTAGTTTTTATCTTTATAGATAGTAGATAGATACTATTTTAATTTGACTTTATTATAAAATATATTGTTTTCTTCATCTATGACAATAAAAAAATTTCCAGGATAAAGTAGTTTTTATTGGCATCTATGATCTTTTAAGCCTGAGGCATGTCTGTATAACACATTGTGTTGTTTAGAGTTTCCATTGAGAAGGCAGATTTAATTACATTAGTCTGCTTTTACATATTACATTGTCTTTCTCCCTTGCAACTTTTAATATTCTTTTGTTCTGTATGTTTTGTGTTTTATTATTATGTAGTGAGAGAACTTTCTTTTTTGGCCCAATCTATTGGTTAGATTTTTTTTTTTTGTACTTTTATTGAAATCTCGTTTATAGTAAAAACATTTTCTTCTATGATTTCTTTAAAAATATTTTTTAGATGTTTGAGCTGAGATTCTTCTTCTTCCTCTATTATTATTATGTTTACTCTTTTCATTCTGTTAAAAGTTGGATCCTTTTAGAATTTCTAAAATTTTGTATAATTCTTTTTTTTAGATTTAACATTTTCTTTGAACAATATATCCATTTCTTTTATTTTATTTTTGATGCCTGAAAGTCTCTCTTCTATCTCTTGTATTCTCTTGATGAAGATTGCCTCTGTAGCTACTGCCGGAATTTCTAAAGTTTTAAGTTCCGTTATTACATCAGTTTGTGTTTACATTATTACTACTATTTCAATTTTAAGGTTATGAGCAATTTTATTCATTTTCTTCAACTGTTTGTTAATGTTACCTTAGCATTTCATGTTTTTATTTAAAACATTTTTTATATCTCCCACTGTTTCCCTTTCCTTACCACCTCCCAGTCCATATCAGTCTTTCCTCAGCCTCCTCCAACCCCATCCCCTCATCCATTTTCCAAGAAGGTAAAGGAGTCTCAAAGTGGGTCAGTTCAGTTCAGCATATCCACTTGACATAGGTCTGAGTCCCTCTTCCCAGTATCAAGTCTAAGTCAGGTATTCCCTAGTAGGGAATGGGCTACAAGATATCTAGTCATGCAACAGTAACATACACTGATCTTTCTGCAAGAGGTCCCACAAACTGACCATGTCATTTGACAGTCATCTATCTTTAGAGGGTTTAGCTTTTTTCCATGATGGTTCCTTAGCAATTATTTCAGAGTAAGTGATCCCCCAATAGGTCAGGTCAGCCATCTTTGTGGGCCTCCTCATGATCATGATCTATTTGCTCATATAATTATAATAAATTATGAAAAACTTTCTAGATACTGAAAGTCTATACTCTCATCATCAGAGAAATAATAAATGAAAAAACTCTAAACAAAAGAAAGGTTAGGATACTTTTATATGAAACTGGAAAAATCATTTTTAATCCTATACTTTTAACATCAATAAATTTTATGAATATATAAAGAAGATATACAAAGGGGATACATGAACAAAAAAGACTTTATTATATAAAAGAAAATAAATCAATACATAAAAAGAAGAAATTGATTAATTTGTATTATATATATATATTGATTAGAATGTAAGTAATCATTTTCAAATTAGGTTCTCTGAGAAGATCTGAAGCAAAAACAACTCAGCCGCAATGGATATTTTAGTTGCTTGTATATTTTTAGCTAAAAATATTATCTCTAGTAAAATAAATAAGAACTCTTTAGA
>PVIH01024312.1:0-23029 GCA_004025045.1 Sigmodon hispidus | reverse complement strand
CCTGCCTAGAATCCCCCAGTGAGGGGCTGGGGTGTGGCTCAGTGGTAGAGCTCCTGCCTAGAATCCCCCAGTGAGGGGCTGGGGTGTGGCTCAGTGGTAGAGCCCCTGCCTAGAATCCCCCAGTGAGGGGCTGGGTTGTGGCTCAGTGGTAGAGCCCTTGCCTAGAATCCTCCAGTGAGGGTCCTGGCTCAGCAATAAAATACTTGTCTACCTCTAGTACCATTGAAAGAAATAATGGAAGAAAGAAAGTGAGAGAGAGAGGAAATGAAAAAAACCTCAGGGCAAGACTTTTACACACCCCTTAGAAACAATTACACAGATTGTCAAGAACATAGCAGATGTGAATGGCGAAAGCCAGCCTAATGATCTAATGAACAAGTGTGAAAACTATTCATTCCAACTGGGGAACTTTTGCTGTTCTTATTTATATAGTTGAGGACAGCCTTGAACCCCTGGTCTTCCTGCCTGTATCTTCTAAATGCTGAGATGAAAAGGTATGTAGTACCATGGCTGGTTTCTTCTCTTGGTCGGGGAAAGAAGGCCAGCGCCAGGAACTGAACCCAAGGGCCTCACGTACATAGGCAAGTGCTCTCCCACTGAGCTACACCAGGGCCTTTGTTGTTGTTATTATTATGGTTTAGGGCTTTTTAAAATTTGTTTTTAAACAAGGTTCCTTAGTCCAGATTTGCCTCAAATTTGCCATGTAGCTGAAGCTGACCATGGACTCCAGATCCTCCTGCCTCTGCCTCCCAAGTGCTCTGCCACATCTGGCCACCAGCCCTCTTACTCTGGCTTTCAACAGCATCTTGCTGAGTTGCCTTGAACTCACTGTCCAGCCCAGACCATAAACTGATAATCTTCCCATCTCAGCTCCAAGTAGGGGGGCTAACAGGCCTGCACCCACAGGTACAGCTCCATCACGTGGAGAGGCGCTGGGAAGAAAATGCCTACCAAAGGACATTTAGCTATGGAGGACAAAAATGTTACAAAATGAGACTAGATACCCTCTGAGTCGACTAAAACCCACTGAACTGGTACCCTTCATTTCCATTCGCTTATTTTATTTTATATACGTGTTCGAGATAGGGTGTCCTTTTTGTAGCCCAGGCTGGCTCTAAACTCACTATGTAGCCCAGGCTGGCCTCACACTTGCAGCAACACTCCGGCCTCGGTTTCCCAAATATTGTGATTACAGAGGTGAGTCGCCATGCCCAGCTGAACTGGTAAATATTAAGTGGGTGGGCTCTGTGGCATGTAAATCATGTCTCAATAAAACTGTTTTAAAATACTTGCAGGTCAGACGTGGTGGCACATACCTTTAAACTTGGCACTTAAGAGGCAGAGGCAGGCAGACCCCTGAGTTCAAGGCCAGCTTGGTCTACATGATGAGTGCTAGCTAGCCTGGGCTACACAGCCGAATCTGCCTCCAAAGAAACAACAACAAACAAGCCTTGGGAAAGGGGCTGGAGAGATGGTTCTGTGGATAAGACAGGTACTACAAGCTGAGGATCTGAGTTCAAATTCCAAGCACGCACATAAAAGGCCAGGCATGTCTCTGCATGCCTCTAATTCTAGAGTAGGGGGAGGGGGTGGAAACAGAAGATCTCGGGATCTTCCTGGCCAGCCAGCCTAGCTTCCTGTAACTTCAGGCTCAGTAACAGACCCTGTCTCTAGGCAATAGGGTAATGGTAGAAGATGCCTAATATCCAGCCCTGACCTTTGTATGTAGATGCCTGGGTGTGCATGCAAGACACACACATACAATCCTGTAAAATGACTTGCAGAAACTTACTGAAAACTAGGTTTCGAGGGCTGGGGAATGGTTCAGTAGGGAAAGCTTTCTGTGCAGGACCAGAGTTCAGATTCCCAGAACCAATATAAATGCTGGGCAGGCAGTACTCCAGAGACACAGACAGGGGACCCTCAGCTGTCCTGTTAGAACAGCCAAATTGGCAAGCGAGAGAGAAAGAGACCCTGCCTCAACATGTCAGGTGGAAAGTGACTGAAGGGACAATGTCACCCTCTGGCCTCCACACTCATGAGCATATATGTACATACACAAAAGCAAACACATACACATATATCCCACGTCAGGAGCAGTGGTGAACACTTTTAATCCCAGCACTTGAGAAGCAGAAACAGCTGGATCTCTGTGATTTTGAGTCCAGCTTGGTCTACATAGTGAATTCCAGGACAGCTAGGGCTGTTACACAGAGAGACCATGAGTCAAAAACAAAACAAACAACCTAAATTACAAAAGTATCATGTAGTAAAACTTGTAAGATTCAACTAACATGATATTCTTACAGAGAAATGTCATTTTAAATCTTTTAACTTAAGGAACAGACAAGACAAAATATAAAAGGGCTGGAGATATAGCTCAGTTGGTAAAGTGCTTCTCTGCCATGCAGGAAGCCCTGGCTCCATCCTCAGCATCCAATTAAAAACAGGGAGTGGGGGCTGGAGAGATGGCTCATCGGTTAAGAGCACTGTCTGCTCTTCCAGAGGACCTGGGTTCGATTCCCAGCACCCATATGGCAGCTAACAACTGTCTGTAGTTCCAGTTCCAGGCAAACACCAAGGCAAATAAATAAATAATAAATAAATAAATAAAGTTTTTTAAAAAATAAAATAAAATAAAAAATAAAAACAGGGAGTGATGATTCACATCTATGATCCCAGCACTCAGACATCCACGAGAGGACCAGAGGGTTTTAGGTCACCCTTGACTACATAGTTTATCTGAGGACAGCCTCGGCTACATGAGATCATGTCTCAAAAGACAAGGAACAGCAAACCAAGGAAGAAATGAAGGTAGGTATCAATGATCATGGAATCTGTCAGTAGACAATAATCAACCATGGGAGGAAACACTTCCAGTTGCCAAGATATTCACGCTCAAGGAAAGACAGTACAGCATTATTTATAAGAACAAAAAAACTGGAAACACAAACAATGCAAGTGATTAAAAATCTAAGGTCCACCCACACAGCAAAAATGTACCTCAGGCTGGCCCTGAACTGACTATGTAGTGCTGGAGAGCCTTGAAAACGAGGTCCACTTGCTTTGATTTCTGGGTGACATATCCCACCATATCCACCCAGTGATCTCAGTTTTTTAGGATTAGCAAAATACAATAAACAGCTAAATAAGGTAGGCATCATCTCTGCAAACACCTACTGGCTCCAGAACTGACAGTTCACTGCCCTATACTCCACCTCGACTCTTCCTGATCATCTACAGAGCCTTAAGGAGATGAAGTAAAGACACCAAACGGATGGACAGTTTTTTCTATACGCCATGTCCTTACCTGTCTCGGTCACCGTTTTAAACCAATCCAGCAGTTTCTCCAAGCAGGTATCATCTGCCACCAGTTGCCTAGGATCTGCTAGAACAGCACAGAGTGCAGGGAGGAGCCGGGAGCATTCTGGGTCCATGATCAGGGCAGCAGTTCCTACAGAGGAAGCAATGGGTCAGTCATGATCATATCTGGCTTCAGACACTAGCCACCCTTGTCAAAGGCATCCTTTAATGACTGCTATGAAGGGAGAGGGACCCGGAAAACTTCATGTGGACCAGAACTCTGAGAACAGAGATGCTAAACTAAGTCCAAGGAAACCTGGGTAATCAAAAAGATGGATCCTGGCAGCTGCACGCAGTGAGAAAAGGTTAATCCGAGCCACAAGGCCTTTGGTGTCAACTTAGGGGTCTAGTAGCGTGGGGTGGAGGTGCAATTGCCTACACACCGAACTGCGGGGAGAACAGAGTTAGGGGATCAGTCAAGTATGCTGGGGACTGTCCATCCAGGCATCTGATCACAGAATCTGTTCCCAACGATCAAGAGAAACCTTCATGAGACCCAGGAGTGCGTAAGGTGTGTGTCAACTGCAAATAACAACCCTGAGGCCTGCTGCAACTCAGGACAGAAATATGCATCTTGGAGGGCAATGATATCGGTATCTGTTGGCCCAGCAGGGTCCGTCTCAACCCCGACATTCGTCGTCCGTACCTCTCAAGTCCTGGTAAGAGGTACGCTCTCGGCGATTTCAAGTTAGCTGGGGTTCGAGTCCCGCCCCCGCATCCCTCAGCTGCGGAACTAGGACCGAGGGTACAGAATGCACCACCAGGCCCCAAGTTCCCGGCTGGAGCTCGAACTCTGCTTAACCGGATCCCGACAAACCCGCAGAGGTTCCGGTGTTTGCTGCAGGCCCCGCCCACGCCTCCGCAAATTCCGCTCCACGCCAGCCCAGGCCCCGCCCTCCCCTGGTTCTGCCCTCCCTCAGAGTTCAGTCCACGCAGCCGCAGGCCCCGCCCACACCACCACAGGTCCCGCCCCACCGCGGGAGTTGGCTCCACCCACCCCTCCTGAGTTCGCAGCACGCAGCCGAGGCCCCGCCCTCGACGCAAGTTCCTTTCCACGTGGTTGCAAGCTCCGCCCCTCAGTGCTGATGATTCCGCCCTCCTCTGCTTGAGCCTACGACTATACAGACTATGTCAAAATCCCAGTAAATGCACTTCGCATTTTAACACTCGGTAACTATCACAAGCCCCTCCTCGACGCTAAGTGGTGCACGCCCACGCAGACAGTGGGCGGAGCGTCTCCAAGGCGGGTTCGGTGTGGGCGTGGCTATTCACTGGAAGGCGGGGCCTTTCTGGCCTCGGGCCACCTGTCTAGGCATTTATGGTCCCCCGCTTTTGTGAGCTCTGTCCCTCTTGTCTGCTGCACTGAGTGGCAGGTGCAGGGTGCAGGCTGTTCATGCACAGGACCTCTGGTGCTGAAACCCTTGGCTCCTACAGCGGCTAGCGCTAAACTCGGAGTTGGGGGGAGGGCGGTGCGGACTAGAGTGTCAGGACCCTCCAGTCACTAAAGCTTTCAGTTCTGTGACTTTTGAAAGCTTCATCCCATCCTGCAAATGATAAAAAGTAGGCAAGCAGAGGTTAAAGAGATGAGATGGTTCCATGGTTAAGAGTACCTCCTATTTGGGGGCTGGATAGATGGCTTAGTGCTTAAGAGCACTGGGAGTGCTCTTCTAGAGGGCCAGGGTTCAATTCCCAGCTCATAACTGTCTGTAACTCTAGCTTCAGGGCAAAACACCACTGTGTTTATTTATTTAAAAATAAGTAAGTAAATTAAAAAAAATAAAATAAAAGAGTACCTCCTATGCTAACAGAGGACTAGAATTTTGTCCCAGGCCCTGCGGTCACTCACACACAGTAGGCATACACCCATACAAACACATAAGCATATCTCTCGACAAGGTCTGGAGGCTCCTGACTTTAAACCCAGGACAGCTGTACCTATGTAAGTTTAGGGCTAGTCATGCTGTCTCATAAACTTTTTTTTAAAAAAAAATTCTTTTTCAAATAGGTAAGAAAAAAACTACTCAAGAGAAGCCTTGTCTTGAGTTTTAATGTTGCAATATCACCCAGCTGCGGAGAACCGAGCTCAGAAACTGAATGCGGGCTGGGAAATTCTTAAGCTAGTTAAGTGCTTGCTTTGCAAGGGTAAGGCCGAGTCGGACAGTCTCCAGACTGATGGAGTGGGTAAAAGAGCCAAACAAAAAGCAAGTCATGGTAGTATACACTTGTATTCCGAGCAACGAGAAGGCAGAGACAGAAGGATTCAGGCAAATGAGATAGTGTGCACTATTACTAGCCTCCTGGGCCACCCACAAAGTGCTCCCCAACTGGCCTGGGCGGGAAATGCTGAAGGAAGGGTCCTGGAGAGTGCTAGCAAACCATCAGCTGAGGGTATAAAGCAGTTAGTGCAGGCCCATGGGTAGTCCTGGTGTATACAGTCCTGTCCTCAAGACAGCATGCCCCAAGTCCAAAAAGTAGGAAGTCATTTGGCCCCCAACATTTCAGATTATTTGGAGGAAAAACAAATACTTAAATAGGTGCCTATCACTAAAGATGGTGCCTCAACCTCTGTCCCCTATGTCTACTAAGCATGGCGACCCTTGGTACACCTGCCCACTGACACAGTTGCAGCCACTGACTGCTGAAACTCAACTCAGGGCTCCCCAAATTCCAGCTGAGAGCGTAGCTCCGAGGTAGAGAATCCGCCTTACATGCAGAAGGGCCTGGATTCACTTCATACATCACGAAAATCCGAATATGCACAGGAGACAAGGTGAGGTTGCGCAGTGCAACCCCGGAAGAGTGCGTGATCGGCCCCCCAGGCCCGCGCTCTCTCTGCGCGCGCGCACGGTCCGCCGGGATCCCACTGGAAGGTCTACATCCGGGGCCTTGTGGCCGCGGCACGGTTGCCATGGCAGCAGAGTGGTTGGCAGGCCTCCCACGCTGAGGGCCGAGCTCGTAGCTCCCGGTAGTTCCCCGCAGCGTCGCCACTATGAGTCTGGGCACAGTGGATCAGGCCTCGGAGACGGTAAGGAGGCTCGGGGCAGCGGGTGGACAGGCACACGGCGGCAGCCAGCTCCACAAGCCGATTGTTACCGCACAAGAGCCAGCCCCGGGCGTCGGTCGCCACCGTGCCCGCGTCCCAGAAGCCTCTAGCTCCGGCCCGCGCTCGCGGAGGCCACTGCTTCCACGAAGCCCCCGGGACTGTGCCCTCCCGCGCGCGCTGCAGGTCTGAGACCGAGGCCGGCTGGTGACGAACTCACCTCGTAAGTGTTGCTGCAGGCTGCACTCCAGAGACTCTGCAGAGCGATCCCAAGCAAAGGAGAAGGCCTCCACCCCTCCCGATCAACCCTGCACCGGTCAGGTCAGAGAGGCATCTTTAGAAGAGGCTGCCGCCCTCGGTCTCTCGGTGCGGGGTGGACCCTCTAGCCCTCTGTACATGCCGGTACCAAGTGAACTTTGTGCATTCCAGTGGGGGCTATAGGATGGGGCAATGGGCTGATGTCCCCAATCTCAAAGAAATGTAGGAATAGTTTGGTACAGGCCAGCGGGAACAATGAATGCAAAGGTTTCGAATCGGGAAAGTGCAGTGTCCAAGGGACAGAAAGCAAGCCCTCTGCGATCATATTGAGAAGGGAGCAGACAGGAATGGGCAGAATGACTTATCAAAGGTCCAAGGGACACCCGTGGAAGGTTCTACACAGAGTGAGGGACTAGCTTTTGATCAGCCCAAAGCAGCTAGGATTTCCTATTTGTCCCAGCAGAGGACACTTCCCAAGTCCTACCTAGTTTGGAAAGTCGGTCCCTCTTTGCTTTGTGTGTGCTGCTGAGACTCATGGTAGCCAGAACGCTACTGATGAGCCTCCCCCACACGGTTCCTGGAGGATTCTAGGCAAGCATTTAACTGCCTAGTCAGATCTCTAGCCATGCTAGTACTCTACCACTGAGCCACGCCCCCAGCCCCTCACTGGGTTTTCCCGATTGAAAAAGTTAGGGGCTGGAGAGATGGCTCAGCGGTTAAGAGCACCGTCTGCTCTTCCAGAGGACCCGGGTTTGATTCCCAGCACCCACATGGCAGCTAACAACTGTCTGTAGTTCCAGTTCCAGGCAAACACCAAGGCAAATAAATAAATAGTAAATAAATAAAGTTTTTTAAAAAAAAAAGAAAAGAAAAAGAAAAAGTTAAAGCCTTCTTGTGTTGTAATTACAAAGATAGTGCATTACTCTTTCAGCACCTTCGGGGAGTTATCCATAACCTGACCATCTACAGAAATTATATAATTATATTGTTATAATATAATTATAATTGTTATATTTTTCATTTGAATCAGTTCTTGATAGGTTAAAAAAGATCGTATTTCTATTTTTTTTTGTAACTTTTATCGTGAACATTGTTGTTTGTACTTTCCATATTTTTTTTAAAATGGTTTGACTTTGTAGGTAGCTGAGGCTGACCTCAGATTCAGCATCCTTCCTCCGCCTCAGTTTCCCAAATCCTGACTTGCACCACCAAGAGGTGTTTTCCCCAAAATGTAACAAAGGACTGGGGAGAAGGCTCCAGGGATAAAATACTTACCTGCACTAGGACCAGAGTTTAGATCTCCAGAACCCACACCCAAGCCACATGGGTACAGCTGCTGCCTGTAATCCCAGTGCTCAGGAAATGGAGACAGGGGTCCCCTGTGTGAGCTGGCTACCCAGACTAACCACAATTGATGAGCTCTGGGTTCAGCAAGAGAGCCTGTGTCAGAGGGGAAGTGAAAGAAGACATATAATGTCTCTTTCAGGCCTACACACACATGCACACACAAACACAGATGAACACACCACATGCATAGACACACAAATAAAAATAAAGTATATGGGGGGCTGGAAAAAGAGCTCAGCTGTTAGGAGTAATTGCTTTTTCAAAATACTGGAATTCAGTTTCTAGCATTCATATGGACAGCTCACAATTGCCTCTAAGTCCACTTGCAGGGGATCTGGCACCCTCTTCTGGCATCCACAGGCACTGACATACCCACATGGTGGGGGGGGGGGAGTTTAATATTTTTAAACAGGAAAAATAAAATTAAAACATATGTATGCGTCACTGATCTGATCTGCTGGTCAGGACATTGGCAGAGGAAGTCACTGTCCTTTGACTAAGAGTCAGAATGTTGAAAATGGAATGTGTCTCTTGAGAACTCTGTCAAAGGCACACAGTAGTCGTGAGGATACCATACCTCTGGATATAGAGTCACTCAGCTAGGCAGAACCTTTAATTCACCCCCCCCTCCTTCTTCTTCATGAATGGAGGCCCAAGGAATGTCACATGACATTTCTCAGACATTATCCATTTTTTTTGTGGGCCTTGAATGCATTAAGTGTATACTTGGCTGGCTGACCAGTGAGCCCCAGAGATCCATCTCATTCAGGTCCTCATTCTTAATCAGCATGTACTTTTCCAACTGAGACATCCCCTTGATCCCCTCCCTCCTTTCTGTACTATTGGGGTGCACTGGCTGCTGCAGGATGGTGATGTCTCAAGCTTCCTGTGATGTTCTGGGTTCTCTTCTGGCAGCTGGGACTGATGAACCCGAGCAGATGCCTTCCAGTGACACTGTTTGCATTTCTTCCAGGGAGATGACAGTCTGTCTGCAATTACCTTTGATTCTGACTTTGAGACGGTGAGTATATGAAGGGTTGGAAGTTCCTGTGCCAGTGTTTCTTGGATGTGTCTGGCAAATAGTCTCCCCAGATGTTGGTAGACCCTAGAGCTGCTGCTAAGTTTCAGTCTACTAGTTGAATTTAAATTACTGAGATTATTAGATGTTTTAAACTTTTTAGAAATCAATTGCAAGAGCTAGGAATGTAGCTCAGTTGCTAGAGTGCTTACCTAGTGGGCAGGAAGCCCTGGGTTCATCTCTACACTATGTAAACTGGGCACAGTGATACATGCCCATAACCCTAGCATTTGAGAAGTGGTAGAGACAGGGGAAGGTAGCTTTAATGTCATCTGGCCTAGCTACTTAAGACCCTGTCTCAAAAAAAAAAAAAAAAAATAGCAGCAGCAACAAAATCATAATAATAAAAACTGAGGTTATCATTTTAAAGCTAGTTTTAGAAATTAATTATGAAGGGCTCAAGAGATGGCTCGGTGATTAAAAACACTTGCTACTCTTGTGGATGCAATTCCCCACACCCACATAGCAGCTCACACTGGCTCCCCAGAGTGCTAGGAATTAGTCAGGAAAACTGGCAGAGGTAGCCAGACTAGGACACACTGTAGAGCCACAACCCTGCCCTATACTGAAGATTTGACGCAGGGGCTACCACTGAGCCCCAGCCCAACCCCTCACTGGGGGATTCTAGGCAGGTGCTCTACCACTGAGTCACACCCCAGCCCCTCACTGAGGGATTCTAGGCAGGGACTCTACCACTGAGCCACACCCCAGCCCCTCACTGGGGCATTCTAGACAGGAGCTCTACCACTGAGCCACACCCCAGCCCCTCACTGAGGGATTCTAGGCAGGGACTCTACCACTGAGCCACACCCCAGCCCCTCACTGGGGCATTCTAGACAGGAGCTCTACCACTGAGCCACACCCCAGCCCCTCACTGAGGGATTCTAGGCAGGGACTCTACCACTGAGCCACACCCCAGCCCCTCACTGGGGGATTCTAGGCAAGGGCTCTACAGTGGAACTTTACTTCCAGCACCCTCTGGAGATTAGCTAGCCTCTTGGGTTCTTTGTAAGTTATACTGAGTAGCAAAGGAAGGATGCTAAGTGCTCTCTTAGGGATAAGCCAGTGAAGTTACCCTGAATGTAGACGTAATTCCAGCTGTACATGAGCTCTGAAGGGACCCAACACAAGTACCCTCAACCTCATTTAGAAGCCTCACAAGCCCATCGTCCCCAAGGAGGGACCCCTGTGTTCTTGGGTGATAAAAATCTTTCCTGGGAAAATGCAACACATATGTCTACTTGCCCAGATAGGGATTCTATGACTGAGCACAGTACAGATACCACCAAAGCCCAACTTGGTGAAGGGTTCACTTAGAGGAGTATTGGTGACAGGTTACTTGATAAGAGCAAAAAATTACTCAGAGAACTCCATTAGGAAGGCCTACCCCAGTATGGTGACAGCTCACACAGCTGGGAACCTGGAGCACACTGCACAGCCAACAAGAAGCAGGCTGGGGAATGTCCTTTCCAAGTGACTCTGGTCTAGACTTGTCCCTGGTCTTGGAGTCTGAGAGTCTTGTTTGCAGCTTGTCTGAGAATAACTCAGCTTTGGCAGGAAGGGGCCTAGTGAATCTGCTCAATTTCAGGGACTTCCTGGAGCCATTTTGAGTTGTTTACCTTTCGTGTGGGATAGAATGTTTCATTCTGCATGAGTCCACAGCCAGGAACTCTCCTCTATGTCATAGGGACATGGGCCCAAGAGACACAGCACAGAGGTGATCCTGATGCCACAGGCTGTGGAAGGAGCCACCTGACAAGCCCCAAGTAGAGTCTGAGTCTCTCTGGAGCATAGAGGACAGTGTTTTTGCCAAGGGGAAGTAAGGACACACCACATGCTGTGGCCCTCACACCCAGCCTCTGTGCCACTTAGAAGGGCAGATCACTCTCCACGGCCCAGCCCTAGAGCAGCAGAACTTTGTTTCTGCTTGACTGCATGAGCATCTGGTTACCATGGAGACTGTTATCCACATACCGTCTTCTTGCTAGGTTTCTCTTCCTTAATAGAGATCTGCCATGGACTTAACTTACGAGAGATTCATTTTCCCACACAGAGCAGGAGTGAGGACAGTATAGGAGAGAGACCTTTCCTGTTTTTGGTTTTTCAAAGCAAGGTTTCCCTGTGTAGCCCTGGCTGCCCTGGAACTCACTCTGTAGACCAGGCTAGCCTGGAACTCAGAGATCGACCTGCCTCTGCCTCCTAAGTATTGGAATTAAAGGCTTGTACCTCTATGCCTAGAGAGTGGCCTTTTAGGCTTCCAACCTTTAGCCCTGGACCTCCCATGCATGAGGCACAGTATGGAGTGTCTCAGACCCCCAAGAGGTCTGTCCTGGTTGGGGTCTCCATCGGGGTCTGTTTCTCTCATTCCCCACTGAGCGTTGTGAGGTCTCTCAAAAGCCCAGCATGTTTCACACTGCTTCTCCTTTCTTTCAGAAAACAAAAAGAAAAGGCTTTCACAAACCACCTTCCACATCACCAAGTAAGTATGGCCAGATAAACCCTCTGTTTCTTCATCTCTACTGTCTGTGACTCTTCAGTGTGGCAAGAATGGCCTTTCCCCTGTGTCCTGAAGAGTGAAGGATGTCACTTTTCTGGTGCAGTTGGGCAAGGGAGACTCAGCAGTGACAGGATTGCCTGTGTTTGTCTTGGGACCTCTGTCCCAGAGTGCTGTGCAGGTCACTGTTCCATAAGAGAGTATGGAGCAAAGGTTGCCTTCCTTTCTCTTGAGTTCTCAAAGAAGCCAGGGTACAGCTGAAGTGAAAGGAAGCCTATGTGTATGTTCACACATCCGTGTGCATGTGCGCACACACATTTACACACCCATATGCATGTGAGCATGCATATTTGCACATTGAAGCCCCTAAGCCATGTTGTCCACCTTGTTTTCTGACACAAGTTCTCTCGTTAATCTGGAGCTCACCGGTTAGGTTAGACTGGCTGGCCAGTGAGTCCCAGGTCTGTCCAGATCCACTTCCCCCGCAGCAGGATTGCAGGCATGTATCACCATGAGGGCTTCTGTGTGAACCCCAGGATTGAACTCAGATCCTCACAAGTGAGGAAGACACTTCACTGACTGGGCCATCTCCCCAGCCTCTAAAAGGATGCTTCTGACCTGAGATTTACTCCAAGCAGCTCATGGGGCTGTGCTGGGGAGGAGTGTCCGTTCCTAGATGGAAGGGATGCATGCACCTTTCATCTCTATAGGATCGCTGAGCTTGTTCTGCTACCAAGGCCTCAGCAGGACAAGGACAGCTTTGTCCTGTCCCTAGCAGTAGCTCAAGGAGGCAGCATTTATTTTTCGGGACAATGATGCTTAAATAGGGTTGGTCCCAGGGCCAGCAAGCCTCCTGATGATGTCTCTCAGTGTCACTGTGCTCTAAGGCTCGATGACCCGTGTGTCAGTCTGTACTGGACATCCCAACCTATAGGGACCTGACCTTTCCCTGTGTGCATATGATTTTGTTGAGACAGTCTCATAGCTCAGGCTAGCCTCAAAATCACCCTGTGGATGACTGAGCTTCTGATATTCCTGCCTCAGCCTTTGCAGCAGCTAGGCTGACAAGCACACCAGGCTTGGCTTATTGCCCCTTTAAACAAACAAAAATGTTACATGAAGACTTTCATTTTTTGTATGAATTTATCTTTTCTTCCATAATTAAAGATTTCAGAACATTTCGCTCATTTTAATAAAAGCCCTGGGAAATTTTTTTTTAATTTCTTCTCTATAAGGATTAAAATATTTGGCTGATAGCTCAGCCATTAAAGGCTAGATTCATGATCAAAAATACAATATTAAAATATTACTTCTGACTGAGCAGTGTTGGACACACCTTTAGTCCCAGCACTCAGGAGACAGAAGCAGATGGATCTCTGTGAGTTTGAGGCCAGCCTGGTCTACAAATGAAGTTCCAGGACAGTCAGGGTTTAAAAAAAAAAAAGAGTAAAATCATATGTTTATTATGGTCACAGCTGCACAAACATACATGAATCTGAAGGAAGTTCAACTGAATATTATGTGGCATAGTACAGCAGAATTAAAACATCATAGAAAATTTCACATTTTCAAATTTCCCTTCTTAAAAAAAATAGTGTTTTATACTTAAAAAAAAAATTGTTGCATAGAAGTATTCTCTCTGCATGTACACCTACACACCAGAAGAGAGTGTTATATCTCATTATAGAAGGTTGTTAGCCACCACGTGGTTGCAGGGAATTGAACTCGAGACCTCTGGAAGAGCAGCCAGTGAGTGTTCTTAACCTCTGAGTCATCTCTCCAACCTCTTTGGTTTATACTTGTTTACTTATGTCTGTGTGCATGGTACCAATGTGCTGTGGCATGCATGTGGAGCTGAGAAAATAACATGGAAGAGTCAGTTCTCTTCTGCAGTCAGTGGCTCTGGGAACCAAACGGAAGTCTGTTACCCACCAAGTCTTCTTGCCACCCCACCCATTTTGCTTGCTTGCTTGTTTTGAGAATGGGTTTCATTGTGTGGCCCTGGCTGACCTGACTCACTTATGTGGACCAGGCTGGCCCTATAAATCACCTCCCTCTGCCACCTTAGATATGCCACATGGCTCGCTCCTTTTTTCTTTTTTTAAAGATTTTTTTATAGCTGGCATTAGTGGTCCACACCTTTAATCCCAGAAATCTAAAGGCAGGGCAGGCAGATCTCCCTGATTTCAAGGCTAGCCTGGTCTACAGGGCGAGCTCCAGGATAGCCAGAGCTACATAGAGAGACCTTGTCTTTAAAAACAACAACAACAACAAAAGGATTGATTTATGTGGGATGGTGGCAAATACTTTTAGTCCCAGTGCTCAGGAGGCAGAGGCAGGCAGATCTCTATGAATTCGAGGATCTACAGAGTGAGTTACAGGAAAACCTAGCTATGAAGTTAGACAGTATCAAAAAAAAAATTGTGTCTCTGTGAGTATATGCACACATATGCTGAATGTGTGTGTGTGCATGCATGCGTGCGCGCGCACATGCCTGTACACACAAGAAAGCACTGGCTCCCTCAAAGCTGGAGCTGTTGCTTGGTCTGTTACATAGGTGCTGGGATCTGAACTCTGGTCCTCATGATTGCACTGCAAGCATGCTTACCTACTGAGCCATCTCGCCAGCCTCTGCACATTCTTTATAGTAAAAATTAAAAGAGGAAAGTGATTGCATATGTATGTTATGTATATGTGTGTATATTTACATGCATATATGTGTATATGTATATATATGTTTGTGTGTATTTGTCTATATATACAAGTATATGTATGTATATATAAAATATGTATTTATTAACTGCAAAACCTGGTATGGTGATATACACTTATAGTTTTGACTAAATGTATTAGGCCAGACTGCAGATATCACTTAGTGCATCTGCCTAGAATCCCCAGTCAGGGGCTGGGGGGCGGCTCAGTGGTAGAGCCCCTGCCTAGAATCCCCCAGTGAGGGGCTGGGGTGTGGCTCAGTGGTAGAGCACCTGCCTAGAATCCCCAGTGAGGGGCGGAGGTGTGGCTCAATACCTAACATGTATAAAGCCCTCAGTTCCATCTCCAAGTTCTGTTTCAAGATGCTTAGACAAGAAAATCTCTTGAGGGACTAGATAGATGGCTCACTGGTTAGAAGCACTTTCTGCTCTTGAAGAGAACCTGTGTTTGGTTCCTGGCAGCCACTTAACCCTATCTGTGACTCCAGCTCCAGGGGATCTAATGCCTCTGTCACTGTGACTGCCTGTGGTCACTCGTGCCCCTCCCATTCCACACACAAATCTACACATAATTTAAAAGAATAAAAATAAATCTTAATAAAAAAGGTCTCTTGAACTCAGGTTTCTAACCTATCAATATAGTAAGTCCTCATCTCAAAGTAAATAAATCGTCATGCTTTTTAGTGTTTGCCAGTGTGTGATCTTCCTGGAGCTGCCCTTTGCATGTTTCCTTTGACTGGTTTTTGTCTGTACTTTGAAGGTGTTGAAGCGCAGCGACGCCACAGTTCTAAACTGCATGTTACCTCCCCAGAGTCACCTTACTACTCCAAGCCCAAAAAAGTGACATCCTGGAGGTCTCTGAAGACAGCAGGAAGCATGCCTCTGAGCAGCAGAATGTCCTTGACCCCACAGAAGCTGTGGCTGGGAACCTCAAAACAGGGTACGTGACTCTCCTGTGGAGGGTGCTCTGGCTTGAGACAAAGTTTGGGAAATTGCAGGTTATTGGAGATAGCACCAGTGAGGTCTGTGGTTTCAGTGAGTTTGTCTCTGATCTTCTCAAAGAGACTGAACACATCACTAGTGGGCATGACTTGCGCAGTCCCATCTGAGGATGCACTGTCTCTGGCCGCCTAGAAGCAGAGGTGTGATGGAACCATTTCCTACCAGCTTGCAGGGGGCAACTGTTAACATTTCTATGAGCTGGCGTTTGTTACACTGGAAGCCTGAAGTGGGAATGCTTACACCAGGGAAATGGGTATATGTAACAGCCACGCTCCCTGGGTTGATCTCTGTGAGCTGCTTGCTTGCTAGGCGTTTACCAGTACAGCCCTGTCTCCTGGACCCTCCACCCCTGGAGCACGGTGAGAGGTAGAGCTTTGCAGACTGTGTGCTTGTACGTGCCCTGTTAAACCCATGCACATTCAAACCAGGAAGTGTGACCCAACCCCTGAGCTCCATGCTTACCTCGGAGCACGCGTGGACCCACCCCCCCAGCTGCACTCCTGACCACCTGATAGAAGCCATGAGAGTGAAGAGGGCAGACCTCAGGCGTTCTGGCAGCCATGGTGAGCATATTCCCGGGGACAAGGCCAGGAGAACAGAAAGGAAAGCCTCTAGCAATTGAGGGGTGAGATTTTTTTGGCTTTATGCACGAGCTCCATCTGTGGGACTTTCTAGAATGTTCTGAGGGACGGTGATTCATAAGAGTCTCATGGCCAAGCCATCATGTGCCCCTCCTTCAGTAGTAGAGTTACATCTAGGTTCCTGATGTATGGGTGGGCTGTGTGTGTGTGTGCCATGCACGTGGAGGGCAGAGGACAACTTGTGAGGTCATTTCCCTGCCACCACGGGGTGGGAGGGCGGGGTGCTTGGATAGAAGTCAAGTCTTCAGGCTTGGGGACAAGTGCCACCATCTGCCGTGCCACCCTGCTGGTTCCTTGTCTGTTTCTCACTGGTGTTTGCCCATGGAGCCTGTTGGCCACTCTGGACCTCAGTGGAGAGGACAGCTCTCCAACATGGTGAGGCCTGCTCCGTGTTCCGCTCTGTGTCCCTCTGAACCAAATCTGCTGGTTAGGCTTATTTGGATATTTTGGATGTATAACCAGTTAAGTGTCATTAAGACCTCCATTAGTAGAGCATTGGGTAAGAGCATTTATTACGCAAACGGACCTGAGTTCAGATCTCAGCACCCATGAAGAAAGCCCTGTGAGCCCTGTAACCCAGCACAGTGGTAAGCAGAGACAGGAGGACCACCAGGGCTTGTTGCCTGTCAGACTAGCATGAGGGTCGGTGAGAGATGCTATCTCAAGGGAAAGAGACAAAGAGCCATAGAACAGAACTCCCATGTGTTCTTCGGGCCTCTGCATGAACACAGGCTCACAACACACACACACACACCCAGCACTCAGAAGGCTGAGGCACACACACACACACACACACACACCCAGCACTCAGAAGGCTGAGGCACACACACACACACACACACACACACACACATACACACAGCCCAGCACTCAGAAGGCTGAGGGGCATACACACACACACACACACACACACACACACACACACACATACACACAGCCCAGCACTCAGAAGGCTAAGGCAAGAGCATCTTGAACTCTAGGAAATCTAGGCTGTCCAGTGAAACTCATCTATATTAGCAAACAAACAAGTATAGTTTGATTAACTTTCAGGTTTCCCTTCAGGAAAATCCAGGGTGCGTTCTACTGTCCCACAATCTCCTAAGAGGTGTGTGTGTGTCTTCCTCCAGGTCATGTCTCTGGGACTTCTGTCTACAGAGAGAAAGAGGACATGTATGATGAGATCATCGAGTTGAAGAAGGTAGGGTCCTCTGCTCCTTTCTCATTGGTTGGGATAGGGTCCCCTCTGCTCCTTTCTCATTGGTTATGATAGGGTCCCCTCTGCTCCTTTCTCATTGGTTATGATAGGGTCCCCTCTGCTCCTTTCTCATTGGTTGGGATAGGGTCCCCTCTGCTCCTTTCTCATTGGTTGTGATAGGGTCCCCTCTGCTCCTTTCTCATTGGTTGTGATAGGGTCCCCTCTGCTCCTTTCTCATTGGTTGGGATAGCCTTTCTCTAAGTGACTTAGTCAGTGTCAGTCATGAGGAGTCCATGCCCTAGACAGGGAAGGCCTGCCACCAACTGAAGTAGAGGCAGGGGCTTGTCAGGCATGGTGGTGGGTGCCGGTAATCCCAGTACTGAGGAGGTAGAGGCAGGAGAGTAAGATGTTCAAGGCCAGCTGGACAGCATAGCAAATGAAGGGTAACCAGGGATTCATGAGACCCTGTCTCCAGAATGCAAACATGGCAGCTGTGCAACAGCAAAAGGACTGGAGCATTAGCTCAGAGGTTAAGAGCACTGACTATTCTTCCAGAGGTCCTGAGTTCAATTCCCAGAAGCCACATCGTGGCTCACAGCCATCTGTAACAAGATCTGGTGCCCGCTTCTGGCCTGCATGTATACGTGCAGGCAGAACACTGTATACTTAATAAATGAATAAATCTTAAAAAGGAGGGGGGCCTTGAAAAGGACCTGCAGCCCCTTCTATGAACATTCCCAGCTGAGGCCAGGCTGCCACTGGAGGTAGAGAGGAGTTCTTTGCCCGGGAGACTACTAGGTGGGTGCGGAGAACCCCCAACAATGGACCACTGTTACAAGTGGCTCCTTATAAGAGTGGGAGACATATTTTGGGGCTAGAAATAGGCCTCTGGGAAAATGACCCTGACTTTATTCAAACTCATCGTTGTAAGTTTCTGGAGATTGCCTGAAGAGAGTTGGAGACATGGTAGTAGAGTACTTTCTAGAATGCGCATGGCACAGTATTGCATCGTGGAACAGCACAGTGCTATACAGAACCAATCCCATGATAAAGGCCTCAAGGTATGGCTCTCCTAGAGCCAGTGAAAGGTTTGAGGTGTGACTTAGCAGTAGAATGCCAGCCGAGTACACACAAGGGCCTAGGCTCTGTCTCAGAACTGTGAAAAATAAGATTAAATAAGTTGACTACAGGATCTTGGCTTGCCAAAGATTGGTAAGAAAACCCATCCACAGGTGGATGTTGGGAGCATCTCTCCCCAGACACAGCTGAAGGCTAGTATTTCTTCATCATTATTATTTTTTTAAAGATGGTGTGTGTCTGTGTACGTGTGTACATGTGTGTACAGGTGCCTGTGGAGGCCAGAAGAGGGCATTGGACCCAGGAGAGCAGGAATAATAGGCAGTTTTGAGTAGCTCACTGACAGTGTTTGGACCCCAACTCAGGATCTTTGCAGGGGCAGTGTGTGTTTTTAACTGCCAAGCCAACTCTTCAGCCCTGTGGCCATCATTGCTAAGGTGCATCACTCTGTGTTACATAGTATGACAAATGGAAGCAAGTATAAGGCCTTGGGACTCCTTAGGGCCAAAGTTCACAGACTTAAAGTATTTCTCAGCTCATGACCATTGTCATTGTGATGGGAAAGATGTCAGGTACATTGGCTTTCTTGCACCCACAAGTGTTGGGGTAACCCTCTGTACCACTTGCTGCCAAATTGCCCCACCACATGACACCTGTCCGGGGCTTTGGGGGTGGAGGGTGAGACAGGGTCTCTTTGTGACAGCTCTGGAACTCACTCTGTAGACCACGCTGACCTTGAACTCAGAGATCTGCTTGCCTCTGCCTCCTGAGTGTCAGGATTAAAAGCATGTACCACCACCTCCCAGCTTTAAAGAAAAAAAATTTAAAGATTTACTATTTTATTTTTACTAATGTGTTGTTTTCATGTACATCTGCAGACCAGAAAAGGGTATCAGATCCCGTAGATTCTGTGGCAAAGAGGGTTATGAGCCATCATACGGGTACTGGGAATTGAACTCAGGACCTTTGGAAGAACAGCCAGTGTTCTCAACTGCTGATTCATCTCTCCAGCCCCCATGATACCAGGGCTGTAAAAACTTCTTTCAAAGCCAAGTGTGGCTGTAATCCCAGCAGTTGGGAAACTGAGGCAGGAGAATTGCTGCCAGGTCTAGGCTGGCCTGGGTTGTGGAATAAGACCCTAAAGAAAAGAGAGCGAGAGAGAGAACCTTGCCAACTCAGGGATTCACTGTACCTATGCACACCTTCTATGCAGGTAGCCCTCCTTGTCTTTGTTTTTGGCCGATGGGTTTTGGTTTTACATTTATTTATTTTGTGTGTGCATAAAGGTAGGACAGTAGCTTAGAAAGAACAACTTGTACTGTGTGTGTGTGTGTGTGTGTGTGTCCGTCCATCTGTCCGTCCATTGTCCATTGGTGGCAAGCCCCTTTACCTGCTGAACCATCTTGCCCCCCCCCAGTCCTTACATATGCAGAAAAGTGACGTGGATCTGATGAGAACGAAGCTTCGGCGCTTGGAGGAGGAGAACAACAGAAAGGATCGGCAGATAGAGCAGCTTTTGGATCCAGGTCGAGTAAGTCCCAGGGCCTGGAGGCCTCCTGCTGGCTAGTGTTGCTAGCCATCAGTGGGAAGCAGAGGGGAGGACGAGCCACCTCGCCTGGGTTTGATGTCTCCATCTGCTTCCCACAGGGCCCAGACTTCGTGCGAACCCTGGCCGAGAAAAAGTCTGACACAGGTTGGGTGAGTAGAGCCTTCCAGTGAGATGACAGTGCAGCTGTGGAAGGGACATGAGCTCAGAACCCTCTAGAACTGTTCGTGCAGCCATAGAGATCACAAGATGGTATTTTGAGGTACTTCAGAGGGCAGCAGGGTTACTAGAAGCGGAAAAAAGGTACAACAAATGCCATGTGGTCACAGTGAGTCCTGGGGTCTGAGTGTGTGGAACCCTGGCTTCAGTCTACACAACAGGGCCAGGGAGACACAAGTTTAACAATTAAGCAAGTAAGTAAATAGAAAAAGGTACTTGAGAGTGAAAGACCAGCCTCTGCTCCATAGAGTTAGAGTCCAGCCTGGGCTACATGAGATCCTTTCTCAGAATACAAAAATCAAACAAAAAACCACCACCAACAACAACCACAAAAACCCACAACAACAAAAACTGTCTCATTGTACAACTTGAGAATTACATCCAAACTACAGTTTTTGCTCTAAAACAAGGGGTGGGGGATATGGAAAATGTCATTGTCCCCATGAGTCAGGAAAGTACAGGGACTAAGCCAGCGATGGGTTAATGGGCTTGATGACATGAAGAAATGCATAGCAAAACCTTAAGACTAAAAGCAGAAAGGAAAGAATGCCCCAAGGCAGGCCTCAGGTCACAGCAGCGTTCTCTGTCAGGAGTATGCAGAATATCTGTGAGACAGGACCAGCAAGACTGGTGTCAAGGTACTTGCCACCAAGTCCAATGCCAGAGTTGCATCCTAAGAGTCCATATGGAAGGGGACTTCAGCCCTGACGTTGTCCTCTACTCTACATATGAGGGCGCTGGCACACTCCCACCTAAGCCCTACCATTAATAAATGCCATAAAAATATTTTAAGACTCTGAAAATAGCAGATATATGACATCATAAAAAAATACATGTTTAGCATAAATGATTGTGTCCTAACATTTAGTGTTTAGGACTCAGAGTCAACACCTAACTTGTGAATGATTAGTATATGGCCACAAGAAAACTATTTTTTTACACGGGATCTTGCTATCTTACCCAGGCTAGCCTAGAACTTCTGGCCTCAAGCAGTCCCCAGCCTCAGCCTCTCAAGTGCTGGGACCATAGACACGCTGCCGGCTCAAAAAAATGCCTTTGTTGTTACTGTTTGTAAGACAGGATCTCTCTGTGTTGCCCTGGCTGTCCCGAAACTCACTCTGTAGACCAGGCTGGCCTCACACTCAGAGATCCACTTGCCTCTCCCTCCCGAGTACTGGGATTAAAGGCATGTGCCACCGCTGCAAGAAAATGGCTTTTAGAAACCAACAAATCTTGAAGTCATAACTGCAGTCAGCATCTTTGTGACCTCATTTCATCTTCTGGAAGAGGGATCTGTGTGTGTGCGCGTGTGTGTGTGCGTGTGCGTGTGTGTATGCACACATTTGCATGGATGTATCTGTGTATGTGTGTGTGCATGGGTGTATCTGGGGTGTTTGTGTGCACGTGCATGCACGGGTGTATCTGTGTGTGTGTGTGTGTGTGTGTGTGTGTGTGTGTATCTGTTTGGGTGTGTGTATGTGTGCGCGTGCATGGGTGTGTGGTGCCTGTGTGCCCCAGTCTCCACCTTCCCAGTGCTGAGGTCACAGGCATATAGTGACACCATAACTTCTTATGTGGGTGCTGGGGATCCGAATTCAGTTTCTCATGCTTGTATATAACAAGTACTTGATCTACTGAGCCGTCTCCACAGCCCCCCAGCCCTCATTTTAAATATTTATTTTTATTATTTATTTTATGTGAATTGGTGTTGTCCCTGCATGTATAACTGTGTAAGGGTGTCAGATCTTGGAATTACAGACAGTTGTTGGCTGCCATGTGGATACTGGGAATTGAACTCAGGTCCTCCAGGAGAACAGTCAGTGCTCTTAACCACTGAGCCATCTCTCCAGCTCCCAGCCCTCATTTTAAAAAGCAAGAAAATGAGGTTTATCCAAATCTGGCTCCTCTCTGCTGTTCGCAGGCTCTGGGAAGACAGGGACGGTGGTTGTGGTAGACTTGGCTCCTCATCACATAAGCACTACATTCTGGAAGGAAAGAAATTATTTTAAGTAACTCTGAGTAAAACCTTACACCATAAAGCAACAAGATTAGCAAGGGTGGTGCAAACCAGATTTGACGGAGCCTAGATAAAAACAGGAGTACTCAGAACCTACACACCAAGCGTTAGCGCTGGCAGTGCCCGTGTGTCAGGCCCATGCAGTGGCGCCATGCTGCCATATTGTTCCTGTCACTTGCTGGTCACCCCTCAGGGACTCTGACAGCTGCCCAGGTCAGCAGTTTGCAAAGCCATCCAAGGTGATTCATAGTGATCTCAAGATATTTTGTTAATTAGAAAGTATATGCTTTTTAATTTATACTTACCTATTGATTGGAAGGGGGTAATGACATACCAGGTGCTCATGGGAAGCTCAGAGGATGGTTTGTGGGAGTCAGGCTTTTTCCCTTCCAGTGTGTGGGTTCCAGGGATCCACCTTAGGTCATCAGACTTGGTAGTCGGGGCCTTTACCCACCGGGCGGGCCAACTCGGCATGCCCCAGTGTTAAGCTTTTAAAAGAATATTTTAAAGTTCAAGCATAATGTTGAAGACTTACAACCCCAGCATTCGGGAGCTAGAGGCAGGGGGATCAGGAGTGCAAGGTCATCTTAGAGTAAAGAAGGATTTTAAAGGCCAGTCTGAGCTACATGAAACCTTGTCTCAAAAAGAAGAAAAAATCAAGTATATAACTAATAGTGTAGGATTACTTGAAATGTCTACTTAGGACACTGGAGGAAGATGTAGAATTCACTACTGAATGAGCAGATATTTCCATAGAGAACTCTGTCTTTTTGTGTGGGGCGGTATTTTTTCTGCATTTATGTCTGTATGCCACATGCATGCCTGGTACTCTCCAAGATCAGGAGGGGAGGGCATCATGTTTCCTGGAATCAGAGATGTGGCCTGGGGACCCTGGGTGGGTGACTGTGCTGAGGTGGCCTGGGGACCCTGGGTGGGTGACTGCTGAGGTGGCCTGGGGACCCTGGGTGAGTGACTGTGCTGAGGTGGCCTGGGGACCCTGGGTGGGTGACTGTGCTGAGGTGGCCTGGGGACCCTGGGTGG
>PVIH01024311.1:0-17194 GCA_004025045.1 Sigmodon hispidus | reverse complement strand
ATGTGCAGACATTACAAGGCCATGTGCTTGATACACTTTGAAATAAACAGGATATAAAACAGAGACAAACCCACACAGACTTTGTTGAGAAATAGACAAATGTAGCTATTAGAAGGTAAGATGTAGATGGCTGAGATGGTACCCTTCTATTACTCAGGCAGTAAGGAGTTGGAGAAAGTGGATATAAAAACACTCTGTGTTTCAAAACAAAACAAAAATAAAATAAGATAAAAATTATTCAGGCATGCATGATGGCTCCTACCAGTACTTGGGTAGCAGTAGTAGAAGAATCTCTGAAAATGGCCTGCCTGGTCTACATAGCAAGTTCCAGGTCACCCAGGGCTACACAGGGAGCCAGTGTCTCAACAACAACAAAACCTGTCCTCAGTCAGCATGTCTGCCAGTCTGAGATGGTATCCATCTCTACAAAATTATAAAATACACTCCCTTGCTCATTCCCTCTCTGGCTCTCCAGTGCTCTTACTATGAAGTGAGGATCTCTATTTCTCACACTTTTGTCCTTAGCTGGGATGTGATTGCTTCTAAAACTCAGGCTTTCTACATCTACAGCATGCACACTGAAACCTACTATAGGAACATGCCGCTCTAGCCCAACCTAGTGATGCATGTTTGTATTTCTAGCTCTCAAGTGGCTGAGGCAAGAAGATGGAAAGTTCAAGGCCAGCACAGGCCACTTAGTGAGACCCTTTCTCAAAATTAAAAAGAGAACTCAAGATGTAGCTTAATTATGTAATACAGAATACATAATACATGCATGAGCCCCTACTCAGTACTATGTAGTATAAAGTTCCTGCCCTGTCTTTTCTGACCTTGCCATTCACAGACCAGCTGCCGCTTAGCTCCAGTTAATCACACAGAAGCTTATATTAATTACATTTTGCTTGGACTAAGGCTCAGGCATGTTTTTTGCTAGCTGTTATAACTTAACTCAACTTGTTATCTTATTTTGTTTAGCCATGTGGCTTGGTACCTTTTCTCAGAGTAGCATTCTGGTCTTCTTTTCTCTGTGTCTGCTGATGCCTCTGTTCTGTTCTTCCTCTTCCCAGTTTTCTTAGTCTGATAGCCCCACCCACACTTCCTGTCTGCCTTCTGGTCAATCAGCATTTTATTAGTCCAGTAGGAGGGACAAATATTTACAATGTACCAGAACATAATCTCACAGCAGTACTGCAAAACATATACAAAAAATGTTAAAATAAAAATAAGAGAAATTATGCTTTTAGAAAGCAAATTTGTGAATATCTAGAGTTCTAGTAATGGGGTTACTGAAACTGAGGAGGAGACTCCTACAGAAGTCCTATAGTAACATAGTTAACAACTCCAGGTGTAATGGAGCCCATTCTGAAGAATGCCCAGAACAGAAAGCATCACACTCAAGATTCAAGATCTCATTTCTAAGCATTTCTCAGAATCAATAGACTGTTGTGAAGATGAGTAAAAAGGGTGATATGCCCTCTACTGACCTGAAATTTTGGGGTGTTTTTTGCTTGAGTTGATCTTGTCTTTGTGTAAGTACCTTAGAGACACTAAGACATTTTGAAAAAAAAATATGAAAATTTTTAGTATTTTTCAGGTATTACTTCTAAGGAACTTACCACATATATTAGCACATAATGGCCTGGAAAACTTTTGTAAAGTAACAATAACAATAAAAATCGATAGAAAGGAAACTTGTTTTAAACTACTTTGAGAAGCCCTGAACCAAGTATTAGGAGATTGTTATGGCTAGCTTTAATGCTCAACTTGACACAATCTAGAATCACCTGTAGAGTCTCAGTGAGAGATTTGTCTTTGTGGGTTGGCCTAACAGAGTTAAAGCCATAGATTAATTGTTGTGGAAAGACACTACCTACTATGGGTAGCACCATTCCTTAGTTAGAGTATCCTGACCTTTATGAGAGTGGATCAGTTGAGTTGAACACAAGTGAGTCTGCCTGCCTTCATTTCTCTCTACTCATGACTGCAGATGTGGTATGACTAGCTGTTTGAGGTTCTTTGGCTTTCCTACAATGATGAAGTTTAACCTAGAAACACTGAACTAAATCCTTTCTCCATTAAGTTGTATGTTGTCAGGGTGTTTTATCACAATGACAGAAATAAATAACAAAGATTAAACCCAAGAACGCTCTGTAAATATACTAAATGCAAAACTATTGGCTTAGAATGGTAAAAAGGACATAGATAAGTCCTCCTCAACCTATCTGCAGTTAGAAGTCTGTGTTAGGTTGTTTGTTTGATTAATTTCTCACTACATAGTCTCTTCAGTGCCCATCATTCCCCAGGCTTCTAAGTAGTGGACTCACATGTATGCACTACCAGTCAAAAACCTCTAACACATTTGTATTTGTGCCTTTGCAAAAAGTCTGTTGATGCATAATTTGAATTAACATAGTGACAAATCATGGTAAGAGTTCTACACTGCTAAAACCAGCTTGTGTGATTTTTCCCATAGGAGAAATCCATCTGTGGACTTAGCTGCCATGGGAAGTACCTTCCCAACATACGCATGAGGAAGTGAAGGATCCAAGTCTAGTGTGAGATAGATGAGTGAGCTGGTAAACAGAAGGTGCACTGCTTATCCTCATAGCTAGTAGGATCCTGAAGCAGTCAAGGGTTCAAATAAACTGGAGAGAGAACTAAGTGGGAGTAAGAGCTCAGTTAGCAAGCATCACAGAAGTGAGCCTGCCTTCCTGCGGGTGTGTTAACTCTTTCCCCCAGAATACTTTATTTCTGGACTAATCAGGGGCAAGTAAGAAATAATTATAAATCTCTCTTGTCCTTTGCTGGGCATGACTGTCTTTCAAAGCATTCAAAAAGAAAGGGGATAATGGAAAATATCATTTGCTACTCTATCCAGAAAGAACAATTCTGGCCATAAAAATAGAGCCTTACTTTTATATTACCATAGGGAATGGCAAACAGCATGATATCACTGGGAAAGGAATTGGCAATGTTTACCAGAAATTCTCAGGCATTTCACAGGTCCTTATCTAGCAGGTATCAACTCCAAAGTTGTTCCAGTAGAAAGTAAGAAAAGATACATGTACTAAGCTAGCATTCTTAATTATTTCTAACCAACCTCTTGGCTGAGACCCTAGATAAATAAGGTTATTAAATAGGTATGCAAATCAAATACTTGATTGATAATAAGTCATGAGGAAACTTATTTTAAAATAGTTCTTTGGCATATATATTATCACTTATTGAGGAAGAAATTTAATTTACTTACTAATGAGATGGATTGTTTATTTTTACATAAAGATTTAAGTCTTTGGAGAGTATTTGAAACTGTAAGACAGAGAGCATCATCAAAACATTTCAGATCAATATTTTAATGTTATAACCATCAATTTCATAAATACCACTTCACACAATACAAAATAGCAGAAGTATGTTTATGGCAATTTCAGAACTTCTTGGAAATTACATCCTAATTTTGAGCCAAATTCATTGGATACTTTTTTATAAACCTCAAGTGATCAACTCAAGTAGCAATTTTTAAAGTCAAACATTTTAACACAATACTAATGGTATAGTATGATATACAATATACATATATAATGACATATCAAATTATGTTATATCACTATATGTAGTATATATGTAGGCAGAGCACACATACTTACTTAAGTAAATTAAAAGAATAAGAACTAAAAGAAAAAAAGCTACACACTAAGATATACATTAGATAATTCTTCTAAGTAAAAAATACCTAAAATCATATCAAATAAAGTATGATGTAGCCACAGAACCTGTGTCATACTATTAAAAGGAATAAAAAGTATTTATATATGCTACTCTCAGTTAATAAGTTATTTATAGTAAATTAATCTTTACCCAAAGCAAGGAGTAAATAGATGATGGATAGATAGATTAGATAGATAGATAGATAGATAGATAGATAGATAGATAGATAGATAGATAATAGATAGATAAATGTACAGATGGGTATCAACAAACAAGCAACCAAGGAGTTAAAATATAGTTTAATTTTGAAACACATGCTAACCTACAGGGAAATAATTCTTTAAAGCCACTGCTGTGTTTTGGGAAAAGAGAGTAAGGGGGACTGAAACAGATGCTAGATCTTATTAAATTTGTCTTACTTGTGGATTTGACTTTCATACCCTGTAAATATTTGACACACTTTTAAAATAAAAATAAAAATTTTAAAGTAATTTTTAGAAAGATAAAATGAAAATCGCTCCAACCACAAATGGTTGGTAAAACAGCAGTGACAGCCTCCTGATAGAAAAACCACACAACCCATGTGTCTAGTAGAAGAAACTTTACCATAAAAGGAATCCAAATTCAATAGATACTGAGTCTTCAGTCCCATCACCTGGAAGGCAGAGGCAGAAACAGGTAGATCTTTGTCAGTTCCTGGCTAGCCATAGCTTCACAATGGGACCCTGTCTCCAAAAGGAAATAAAGAAAAAAGAAAAGAAATAAAAGAAGGAGGGAGGGGAGCAGGGAAGGAGGGAAGGAAGGATGGAAGGAAGAGATTTATTGACTACTTTCATGGTTATCATGTCATTAGCGATAGGCACTAATCTTCAGACCTGGCTGTGGTTTGTAAGGATGAAGCCATGGAACCATTACAGGCTAATTGGGACTGTTGACAAAGAAAAGAGATACAGGTTTAAGATCCAAAAGTAGTGGAGTTCTTTTTATTGTTTTGACTTTGAACTCATGATCTGCATATCTCTGAGATTTCTTCATATCTTCTGAGGGCTGAGATTACAGTAACATTGGCAGCATAACAAGACTAAGATTAAAGAGGTCATGTGAAAATTCTGTTTCTGGATTGGAATTGGCAGCAACATTGTGGAAAGAATGGGGTAGAGGGATCCCTCCAAGATCTGTCTGCTGAGATTGAGAAGCACCAACACAATCATTCCAAGAAGTGTTCTCACCTATATCAGAAAATCCCCGTAAAAGCAGCCTGGAAAAGTTGGGCACTGTAATGGAAGCACTGTGGAGGCTGAAGCAGGAGGAATGTGTACTCAAGGTCATCTTTTGTTATATAATAAGAGCCTTGGCTAGGGTGTGGGGGAGAAAAGAACCTTTTAGGCAGTAGCTAATCAAGAATGCCAGAGAGGTCTTGCAATAACAGTATTATATTATTTTAAGAAAGCTATATCGTGTACTAGGTATGTCCAGAAGAGTTTGGTTTGATTCAGAAAAAACAAATCGTCAATATGCATAAAACTTCAGCTTGTTGAAATAAATCAGATATGTTTAAATACATAACATTTTAGTGATTCTTCAAGAACAGAATGAGACAGAGGGGAAAATCAAGCAGCACCTAGAGTTGACAGGAAAGGTTTGTTTTCATAAAATCTTCTAAAACACCCAAGGTCAACATATCAGGATAAAAATAGCAGTGTCTGTCAATGTTTCTAAGGAACAAATTTGTACATGCCAATATTAATCATTAAAGACAAAACCAGAAGCCACCTTACAGTCCCTGCCACTAGGCAGGAGAAGAAATGCCATTCACCAAACCACATTCAAGTCAGGCCAGCCTTTAGTCTACCCATCTATGCTGTTTTGAGAATTTCTTCTCTGGGAAGACAGAAACATTGCCTATATCCTTCTCACAAGATACCAATGATAAATCAAAGCACAATTCCACAGGATTTACCTTGGATTTCCAGTGAGGTTCACAGGACTTCCTTCTGGAGTGTTACTGGCAGAAATGTTGGATGATACCACAAAGATACCATCAGCACAATTCACACTATGATAATCCCTATCAGACAGATTGCAGTTTAATAATGTAATGGAGAGGATAGGAGAAAGGGCAAGTCTTGCCCAGATACTGATTCAAACATACTCACTTCAAAAATCCAGAAGACATCCATACACATGCTGGTGGAATCATTGAAGCTGGTTTTAATTGTCAGTTTTAAGGACAGTAACAGTATTGTGGCCGCATTAAAAAAAATAACAATAAAGCAGAAACTTGACTCCCTTCCAGGTTAGCTTGGTCTCAGGTGAACAAAAGGATGAAGAAAATATAAACAGAGACCCCTCCTTCCCAAGTTTGGGGAAGCATATCTGTGGAATACCAGCAGATGTCCTAAACTGCAAAGTCTCATTTCCTCTCAGGATTCTAGAGCTATTCATATACTGCTCAACTCTTTTATGTCACCAGCAGAGTTTCTCTGGTGAATTACAGCCTTCTACCCACTTTGGGACTATCCATTACAGATGCAGCCAGCAGCCAAGATGCACTGGCTCCTCTCACTTGGTGTTTCCATCAGTAGATTTATAATGAGAAGAAAATGCATTTTTACTGATACTATTCAGGTCTCCCCCACAAATGATTAGGGCTGTTCTAGGGACAATTTGCAGCGCCTTATTCCAACCACATAGCAAACCGCCCCAATCCCTGCTAGCTTTTTAAAATCTACTAAACAATGTGAAGCCACAGTTTCATTTTTTTCTCTCTGGCTGGAGATGGTGGAAATGTTCATCACACACTGGGAAGTCGTATGTGAAACAGGTGTTTTATTCCCTAGCAGGTAAAATGGGTTTGATTCCTGAGAGAGGCAGACGTTTCAAGGTATCAGCAAGAGGTCCAGATGGTGTGTATTTTCATATCTAATATTATATAAAAGATTTCGGATGTATCCTAACTTTTAACAAAACCATAAATTCATAGCTTATTGCAGAGCTAAACAGCTCTGGAAGCTACTAATTAGTATAGCTGTGCTTGCTCTTCCCAGATCCACTATGCTATCTGAGCCCTGTCACAATTAGCTTCTGGTAAAAAGACAAAGAGTTCTGGGGGGATGCCCCACACACTTAAGGGCCAGCTGCCTGCAGAACATTTGAACTTCAGGAGATTTGCAAGTGTTTACTAAGCCAGGGCAGAAATGTTAAGGACAAGCCCAGATTGTAGACAGCAGAAGCTTTCCCTGTTTACTCCCTCCTCTGTGCATCACTCCAGAAAACACAGTTGACTGTCTCTTGACAATGATGATTTGAAAGGAAAAGTTACTGCAATTCTCTCATGAACTGGCATTTTCAGATTGCTGCACATGGCCTCTGGGCAAAATTCTGGTGACCCATGATTGGGCACAATGATGTCAGCTCTTAGTTATAGATGAAACAAACAAGATGTAGACCTCCAGCTACTTGTTCAAGAGTCAGTATAGAGGGGCTGGAGAGATGGCTCAGCGGTTAAGAGCACCGTCTGCTCTTCCAAAGGACCCGGGTTCGATTCCCAGCACCCACATGGCAGCTAACAACTGTCTGTAGTTCCAGTTCCAGGCAAACACCAAGGCAAATAAATAAATAAATAAAGTTTTTTGTTTCTTTTTTTTTTTTTTTAAAAAAAAGAGTCAGTATAGCTCTGTATGTAGCAGAGTTCTACTCCCCACCCACATAGATTCTCATGGTTAGGGTTTCATTGTTGTTGCTTATTTCATGCTGGATGCTGAAATTTTTTTCTTTCTTTCTTTTTTTTTTTTTTTTTTTTTTTTTTTTTTTTTTTTTTTTTTTTTTTTTTTTTTTTTTTTTTTTTTTGAGTTTTTGGAGATGTGGTCTTGGTATGCAGCCCAAAGCTGACTGAAACTTTCAAACTTCCTGCCTACATCTCCTAAAGGTTGAGATTATAGGCACTGCTACATTGCCTGGTGTAGGGACTGGACCCCCAGGCTTCCCATGTTAAGAAAGTATTCTACCTCTGAGCTCCACTCATCTTTCCTCCTTTATGTCTTCCTGGCAGTTAGGAAGGTACCGTGCATGCTGAGAATAGAGAAAAACCTTGTCAAAGTCCCATGCAATATGTGGCCAGCACCATTATGAAGAGCAGTCAGTTCTGTGACAGGTTATGGTTGCTCCTGTTCTAAAAAGCAGAAATCTAGGTATTGATGAAGGGCCTTCACAGAGGTCAGCCTCCTAACCTGGCTCCTGGCTCCATACTCACTAAATCAACCACAGCTACATGAAGGGAACATAATCATCCATATCAATGGACTGTGCTGAGTAGAGAGAAAACCCATGGTGCTAAGACTTCATGGGGTATGTTAGAACTGTGTGAACAGGGTTTTGTGAGAAAAGTCAATAGGATGTACTACCTGTATACACACACACACACACACACACACACACATGTTATTTCAGTATCTATGGACACAAATCTACAAATGTCTTTTAGTTTAGCGTCATCCTCAGAGCATATAGTGAAGACAGAAGAAGGGTTAAGTGTCCCTGCACTTTTATGGCAGCCACAGTGTTACCTCCTGGGTGTTGATTTGGTCCTGTCACCTCATTGGCAGCAGCATTCCCATTTCCTTGATTCTTCGTGCAAGATAATGGCTAAGCATTTGTCCCCCTCTAAAAACTATTGTTTTTTTGTTTTTACATGTGCATGTATGTGGAAGAGGTGTGTTTTTATGTTCAGAGATATGCACACACATGTATGTAGAAATCTGAATTTGGTGTCTGAGATTGTCCTTGATCAGACTGTTCTTCACTTTATTCACAGAGGTCTCTCAGTTCAACCTACAGCTCACAGATCAGGCTTGTACGGGATTGCCCATCTTTACCTTCCACATTGCTAGGGTTGCAGGTAGGCTGCCATACCTGCCAGCATTTACTTGGAAGTTATTACCCCAGCATGAGAAGTGCTTTCTTTATCCACCTAGCCATCTCCCCAGCACTAAAATCAATTTCTTAATGTCAGTGCCTGTGCTCAGGCCATAGCTCAGATAATGGCCTCATCAGAATAACAATGCAAAGATGATTTCACTTCAGAGGGTTATGATTGGTGGGATAGAAGCTCTTTAAAACAAGAACTTCGGAATATGTCTTACAAACTTTATAACATGGGTTTAATCTGCAGATTCTGAAATGAAAAGTTAACCCAAGAGTACCCTAAAGAAGTATGTGGCAGTGCTTCTGGGTAAGTTCTGTGAAATGTTGTTCATTACTTTATCTTCAAGCTATTTAATTTTGTTGTAACAGCACTGGTATATTAACTTGTGCAAACTGAAGTTGCCTGGAAAAGTCATAAGTATGTGGAAAATTCTACAGATAGACTGATTTGACCTCCGTGGATAGGACCTATCTTTCGGACAGGTACATTGCTGCAGATTAATAGCCACTTGTCACCCACCCTTTAAGCTGGACTAGCATCCCCTTGACCATCCAGCCAAGGCTTGGGATGTATTAACTAGACAGACTACTAGTTTTCAACAACTTCAAGTTAAAAACATCCTCAGACCGTATCTGAAACTTGAAGCAGAGTTCCCTCCACACCATAACCAGCCTGATAGCTCCTGATGTTTGCTTAGGAAGGGCACTCGCTTAGCACTGTATTTTGTTCTGTGAGAAGTAAGAGTTCACTCAACAGCTCCCAAGGAAGGTCATGTCCTTCAGGCCACTGAAATCCATGTTCTTGGGCCATGGTCACTCCTATAACATCTTAGTTCTTTGAGAGCAGGAACTGTAACACTTTCTAAGAGAGCAGAAGAGGGAGAAGGCAAAGCTTTTGACTTGTGGCCCTGACAGTGACTCTGCCATGACTTTCTCTTCCCTCTGGTAAGGTTTCTTCTTCTTCTTCTTCTTCTTCTTCTTCTTCTTCTTCTTCTTCTTCTTCTTCTTCTTCTTCTTCTTCTTCTGCTTCTTCTTCTTCTTCTTCTTCTTCTTCTTCTTCTCCTCCTCCTCCTCCTCCTCCTCCTCCTCCTCCTCCTCTTTCTTTTCCTCCTCTCCTTCCTTCCTTCCTTTTTTTCTTTCATAAGTTTAAAACAAAGAGTGATTGACAGGGGTCCAAGTCCAGCAGCATGGGGAAAGCATCTTCCCTTCCTGCTCTGGTGTGATGTGGAGAAGTGAGTGGGGAAGTGAGGAAGAAATGAGTGCTCCAGGAGGAACAATATGGCCCTAGTTCCAACCCTGGGGTATGGTCCAGAGGCTGCCTTGTCTCTCTGGATGTGTTTTGGGCCATAACATGCTCCATTCCTGTGATATTTTCATTACATGTTCTTATTCTCATAATGCTTGAGCAATTCCAAACTGTCATACTTAAGCAATTCCCAGGTCCTAATCCCAAAGCATTGTGCTTCCCTTTCAGCCCTTCAGAGGCACGTGTGCTAGGGAAGGCTCTGAGTCCTTCCTGTCAATCCAATTTGCAATAAGCAGTTCCCCAGGTGCACTCATTCCATGGTCCCATGTTGCTTTGTGCCTGCTCCGCATCCTTGGGGGGAAGCATTTGGATTGCTTTTTCATCTCCGAAAAGATACTGCAGTCACAAACCAGTCATCTGCCTGTTAAGCTGTATTTAGAACAAATCACTGCAAAGCACAACAAGCAGCGACAACAAAAGAGCTACGCTTATTTCTTCCTAGACTTTTAACAAAATGTTTGATGTGGAGATTTCCAAACAATTAATGTGAAATTGGGGACTGTTGTTCAGGGGATTTATTTACCAAGTGTAGGGAACTCAGCTGGAGTGTCGCTGCAAGCAAGGCTCCTAAAGAAATGGTAGCTGTAGACTGGCAAAATCTGTGAGCACTTTCCTGAGTGGCAGTATCTTTTTGATGGGGCAAATGTCACACTGCTAAATCGTGCAAGGCCCTGGGGAATCTACCCTGCTCAGCCAAAGGGGCATTTGGTTTCAGAGTCATCAGGAGGTTATTCCAGGCAGGTGGGAAGGCCGCCTGGCACCTTGTAGTGCCTTCCAAGACATAAAGCGAGGCACACACAATTGTGTGTGCATTTACACAGAACAGGAAAAGGGAGAATATTTAATAGACATTTTATAAAAGTTACATCCCATACTATAGAACCCAAAATGCTCAGAAACTTTACAAATCCTCCATGGCAGGCCCAGCCATCTTGACCAGGCTCTGGGCCTCTCTGTGCAGGCCCTAGAAGGTCTGCCAAGTTTTTCTTCTACCGGGCAGGGCAAAAAGAGGCCAGGAATAAAAAAGAATGCATCTGTACCATACAAAATAGTAAAAATGAAATAGAGAAGGTGTGAAGTTAGACAGTGCATTTATGTGCTGAGAACCAATGCCAAGAATAATTGTTATGGGCCTGGCTCCTAGAGGCGAGATTTGTTAACAAAACTGTCTCTAAATATTTATGCTCAGCTAAATAATTGCTAAATAATTCCAGATCTCAACTGGAAATATGAAATCAGGACTAGTGCAAATTAGTAAATTTCTGAGATAGTATACTGATACTTTATCCTTTTCAATGATGCCTTTCAACTTTGATCATACAACTAACATCCCTTATGTGAGTCTTTTCAGGCCCCATACAAGAAGGCTTTCTTTGGAAATGTTTCCCTATAGTAAACAAAGCCCTTGCAGTGGTCCATTTGTCAATATCATTTGCTTTAAAATTATTAAAGCTGTACAGAGTTTTGTGTTCTGCTTTATGACATTGTGTGTTCTTTCAATTTAGAGTCTTGAGGGCTGGGGGTTGGAAGCAGAATGGGCTTTGACCATCACCTTTGACCATCACCCTCCTAAGAATCAGTATGTGTTTCCAACTTCAATTTTAGGGCCCTGACTGGCGCTTAGTAAATGTCATGATTCAGAGCAGGACTCCAGTCTGCAGATAGTGGAAGAAAATCTTCTGAATGAAGCAAGAGACAGAGAGAGAATTGTGTGTCATGTTGAATAAAGTTCCTGCCTTCTTGGATCATGGCAGGAACTAGAACTGGCTTTTGATCCCAAAATAAGATACTCTAAATTCAAAGGGAATTAGTTAAAAAAGGTATAAATCTATAAAGTAAGATTTGTTCTTCATATTTGTCCTGTTTGCAATATCATAAAGAGAGCTAGAGTTCTGAATGTATTCTGCTATAAAAAGGCATTGTGATGTCACTTCCTCTCATTGAGATGTGTCTATCTGTGAACAGAAGATAGGATACAATGCTGACCAGGCTTTCCAGAGAGTTCCACCCCTAAGCCAGTTATCTCCAAACTTTTAACACCCTGTCTGCTGATATGGAATCACAGAGGAAGGAAGCTGAGGGAAAAAATAAAACATTTTAGGTGTGGAATTAGAGGCTTGAAGATAAGACCTGCATTTTAAAAAATTAAATTTAATTTATTATGTGTCTATGATGTGTGTGCACATGTGTGGGTATACGTGTGTCATATCATACATGTGGAGAACAGAGAAGAACTTTCTGGAGTTAGTTCTCACATTCTTCCCTGGGAATCTGGACTTGAACTTGGATAACAGGCTTGCAAGGCACAAGCTTCTTTGCCTGCTGAGCCATGTCACTAGTTTAGCTCTTAGTTTTTACCATATAGAAGAAACCCTGACCATGATAATTGCTTCCTCACCACAGCATCCTGAGATGCAGGAGAGCACGGTGTCAATGTAAACAAAGCTCATTATGAAAAAGGTTAAAAAAAAAAACTATTCAGCTAGAGAGAAAAATTATGCACCATGTATATTTTAAGAGTCTAAGAAGTTGAGTTCATCTCTTCTGTATCAGATGGAGAAACAGAATGTAGCTTTGCATTCTAACCCACATCTGTTTTGTCCAGTAATGCACAAATAACATCATGCTCATTTCAAAAGCGTGAGACCTATTTAAATTAATGTAAGCAAAGTTAATGTATTTTGATATCTGAGCTCATTCTTCATTGAAGTAATTCCACTCTGTTTTCTTTGAGCACAAGATAATGAAACAGAGACTTACTGTATTACACCTTAGAACTGGGGCTTCAAGATTAATTTTCCACATTAACAAAGAAGTCATAGCTCTTAAGCTGTGGTTGCTTCTCATACCACAATCCTCAAAGGCATGTCTCTTCTTCAGGCTGCTATTGTTTCCAATCTGGAGATATATGAACACTTGATAAAGCTATCTTAATGGAACTAATATTAATTCTTTGCTAGAGTACTTTATCCATTAGTAATAGCTAGAGTGTATTGAGATTTTGACCTCTCACACACTTAAACAAACTATTATGCCTTTAATTAAGAAGAGAAATAGAGAAGTGACCACCTCCCTCCTCTACCTTCTCATTCCTGTATAGATTACCACAGGAATACTTGATATTTTGTGTCCTTTGTAGGTTAATCAATGTTTTGGTGAATGGAGTGATGTAAAGCACAAGACTGTCCTGCAAACAAACATTGAGGAGTATGCTAAATATTCTAGCCAGTTGATTATGTAAATCTAAACAATACAGGGGACAGGAATCCCTTATTAAATTAGTCTGTTTTGCATTCACTCTGGTATTGTTTATTATGCAGCATAGCAGATATTTTATAAACAGGCTACTTTTGCAACTTGAAAGCTTAAAGAATGCCAGCTGATGACTGTAATGACTTATGAACTAGCAGGCCACAGAGGTGAGAATTTAGATTATATCACATAAACCAGGCCTTCGGTGGGGGGAGGAGGAGCAGGGTTGCACTCTTGTGGGCAGTACATTTCAAAACGAACACGGCTATATCAATCTGTAGATTGGGTATCTATACCCTGCTACTGATCAGGGAAGAAACTTACCGAAGTTCTCTATGAATATATTCTACTCACAGAAGATTTGATTTTCCAACTTATGACTCAAAAGTTTGAAAATTGTTAACAAATCTCAGAAGGGTGGGTTAGAAATGTTGCCATCTGGCTATGACACTTCCGCATCCTTGAAACCAAAAAAGGTGAGCCCCACTGCTTTATGGAAAAACCAAACTTCAGCAAACCTTGATTCTAAAGACTTCTCGCTCAAGCCCAATGCCTTTAAGACATTGCATTTCATTTCTCAAGTTTGGCAATTATCTAGCAATCATCATTTGTGTTCAATTCATCCCACCGCTGCTTCTGTGCTTAGTGCTCACACGGTCCCATCCATTCACACCTTCTCCTTCCCTTTTATCTGCGCATCCCTTGAGATGCCTTCATTTTTTCTTATGTATCTTTTGCCTCTTCTCTTTCTTGGCACAATTCTTTCCCAGCTGCTTATTGCAAGCACCATTCTTTTCTCTTCTGTTCTTGTGCATCTGGTGTCTTCTTGCTGACCCACTTAAACACTAGGAGAAACACTAGAGTATCTGCCTGTATTCTGACTACTTCTTATACATAAGTCTGTACTTCTGATTTGGGTGATAATATGGAAATAACAATGTTGAAAGTTCTTCAGTGACATCTTCAGGAGCACACATCTTTTGTTTGAATGCTTTTTCTTTGTTTGAATGCCTTTTCATGAATGCAGGGACCACTTCTCCTCCCTTGGCATTCATGGCATTGTCCTTCCAATCTTCTAACTCTTACATGCCTTTGTGCTTCCTTTGTGTTTTCAAAAGCACTTTATAGACATTCATGCTGTATGTGTGTATGTGTAATCCACTTTATATAAATACATGCTAGAAGTGTAGTAATCACTGTTGCCCAGGTGAAGAAGTAAAGGCTGAGAAAATGCAAATGAGTTGCTCAGAAAGTCTCATAATTCCTAATTAATAAAGCTGGGTTTTGACACGGGACCTGTCTCTAAAGCTGGGACCTTTAGAAGTTCTGAAGTTTATCCTTGTCAGACACAAAAGCTACTTGCTCCACTGCATTTTCTAACTGTAGTTTCGAGATTTTCTTTAAAAAATTTCTTCTGACAGTGTAAACAAAATTCCTGGAACTCTCTCATTTTCATCCCCTCTGCACAAGCCATAAAGCTGTGTTCATGAACACTTGCTGCTTTTCTATGGAATACAACAGGAAACACAACTGGTGCCATTTCCCTGGCCTTGCTTTCTTGACTACCTGCTCCAGTGATTTTCCCACTGCTGCTTTAGCCTCATGAGGTTGCAAATGTGTCGTCCTCTTTCTCATTCTAGAGAAATCCTTCTTTGAGAACATGTTCCCTGGAAGCCCTGGATCCTTTCTGTAAAGATTCCACACTCAGCTTTTTTCTTCTAGTCACTTCTCTCCCAAGTTTGACTTACGTTTTGGCTTTTCCTTTTCTTAACTTCTGATAGTCTCTGACTGCCTTCCTTTCTCTAAACAAGTCATGGCAGCTTCCTGTCCAGTCTTCCCTCCACTGCTCCCCTGCTCTTTCATTGGGGCTCTTTCTCCATTCCTCCTCAAGGTCCTTTGCCTTGGCCCTCCTATTAAACATAGGAGTTCCCAGAGCTTGGTTTTTAGGCTTTTATTTCCCGTCCATCCATGAGTACTAAGGACTTAATGCAGTTTTTTGGGTTGAAACACCAAATAGTTTATGATGAAACTCATATTGCACCTTGCATTTTCTGCTGGCTCTAGATTTTTCTGTACAATTCTATTGTTGGATACTCTGAATGAGATGGTAATCTGACATTGTATACTTATCATAGGCAAATGAGAAATCATCTTAATTTGTTTCAAATATGCCCTGCAGGAGTCTTCTCAGCCTATGGTACCCTCACTCACCCCAAGCTTCTCAATGAACAAATGTAGCACTTACTCTTGATTCTTCGCTTTTCTCACTCTCAACATCAAATCCACCAACAAGGCCAGGCATCTCTCCTACAAATTAGCGTTCAATCTCAATTAGTTTTGGCTTGCATTGTCCCAATTCTGGTTCTACTGGCTTAACATTTAACCTTTGGACAGATGGTTTGCTCTCCACTCTGGCCTGTCTAATGTATCCTACATTCAAAAGCCTGATTTTGAAACTTGGAACAGAACAAGTAATTTCTTTGCATCCCGTGAAGTTCAACCTGAAGCCTTCCCCTCTATCATGCTCCTCTGCTCTGCCCTTCATCTTTTCTGTCTTTCATGATATTCCAGACTCAATGATCTCTTTTCTCACTTGTTATTTCATGTGTCAACCCTTTGCATGTGCCAAGCCTTGACTTTGCCATAGTTTACATAGTTAAATTAACTGATGTTTTTGTTACACATCTGACCTGTCCACCTTACAAAAGGTAGTCATCTCACATGTCTGTCTATCTGTCTCTGCTCCTCCCATTTTGCTGAGACAGAGTCTTATTGTGTAGCCCAAGCTGACCTTCAACTCATGGTCTTCAAAGAAGAAGTATCTTCATCATTTCACTGTTCATCATTTGGTCTCTCTCCACTGTTTTAGAATAACACCATCTAGGACTACTTTCCTGGCATGATTAAAACATCCTTCCTCACTGTCCAATATTCCACCTGGAAAACACATAGAGTTATTCTCTTGCACTTGTATCAGTAAGACCCAGGAGCTTCATGTCTAAACTAAATTCAGTTCAGTTTGAATGTGAATTGCTCCATGATGCTTGTGGTTATCACAACTAGAAGAAAACTCCTCAGATGTCTACTTTAAGAGGATAGATTTATCTCATTTGCTCATTGTTGTATTCTGTGGATTTTCCTGAAATCTGAAACATGGAAAGTTCTGGAAATAATCTTTCAGTGAATAAATGAATAAAAGCACGTGTTCTGATTGGGACAAACTTGTGGAGGAAGAAGGTTGCTACAGCAAGTAGCACATAGCAAATGTGCTTTGTGTATAGCTCCTTCCAGAAGAAAGGGACTGACCTTGGCATTCTTGTGTCCTTTCATTAAGATTCTAATTCTGGGACCTTCAGACTGTAAATTACATTTTTGACCATGTGGAAAACATGCTTGATTCTTCTGCTATGTTTTGTTAGCCAGTGATACAATTATACTATCTATTGTGTTATCATACCTAATTAATGAATTAATCAATTTACTGAATTCTCAAGCAGAAAGATATTCCGTTTTCTAGTATTGTCTACTAATTATGCAGTAAATCAAGCCTTTGAAGAGTTTCAACAGCCATTCTTTTTTTATGAATTAATCTTTCTTTGGCTTTCTTCTCTAAGGATGAGAAAATCATGTGAACATGGACTCAAGTATATATGACATGTGAATATTAAGGGTATGCATAAGGTGTAGCTGAATATGAAAAACACATGATTAATTTCAGATAAAATACTAATGCCACTGGACACAGACAGAGTCAGTGTCTGTGCCAAAGGAGGAGAGAATCTGAGGAGCAAAAACAGACAAATTGCTTTTTTTTTTTCTTCCTTCTTTATTTTGTATTTATCAAAAAAAAAAAAAACACAGTAAAAAGAATTTAAAATGTGGAAGAGTAAACAATAACTATACAGAGGATAAGAATGATAGGCATGGCTTATCAAGGGAAGAAATACAAATAAGATAGCTACACCTATATTTTCTTTGTGTTCATCTTTCCCTCTGAATTTTTTT
>PVIH01024310.1:0-23034 GCA_004025045.1 Sigmodon hispidus | reverse complement strand
TTTCAGAGCCTTTTTTAAATGTAAAAGCTGTACATTTCTGGGAAGTTCTGATTTTTTTGTTTCCTTTTTCCTTCAAGCATTTTTGCAGTGAGCTTCTTTTATATATAGCAGGCAATTGGAAAGAATACAAAAATATGTGACGTTCATTTAAGAACTACAGCACAGCGCTGGTTCAATACACTAAAGACTTTGATAAAAAAGAAAAAAAAAAGAAAAGAGGGTAAACAGAGGGATAACAAAAACAGGGGCTATATATATGGATACCTGCTGTGGGATTATGCTATTATGCACTGTAAATGTTTGTCACAGTAAATAACTGAGTTAATAAAATGCTGATTGGACAGAAACTGGGCAGACAGGAAGTATAGGCAGGGTTACCAGACAAGGAGAATGCTGGGAAGAGAAAGAACAGAGAGGACTCTAGCAGGTCCAGAGGAAGGAAGACGAGAATGTGAGAAAAGGTACCAAGTCACATGGCTAAGCATAGATAGGAATAATGAGTTAACTTAAAGTATAAGAGTTAGCAAGTAATAAGCTTGAGCCATAGGCCAAATGAGTTGTAATTAATATAAGCCTTTCTGTGATTATTTGGGACTAAATGGCTGTGGGAATGGCCAGGTAGAACAAAGAAACATCTGTAGTCACAGAAACCTGCTATTTTGTAAACTAATTTTAAAATATAACAATTCTTTTAAAGGAGATTTTAAACAAAGGTATCCTAAATGGATACTAGTGCTCCCAGAAATCAAGGATTATTAAACAAAAATTTCAGTTCCAGGCATGGGATGCCTCCCTGTGAGTTAATGGTTAGAGAGGACCCAGAGGCTCCTAAAACAATACAAGTTATTTATATCTATTGCTCCTGTTTGCTGAAGACATGGCACACTGTGCTTGCAGGAAGGTGAATCAACTTGGAAAACTTCCTCCCTGCTGACTAACTTTCAGTGCTGGAAGATGCTATGCAAGACACTGGAAAAGAAGCATCATCGATGATCTTACCTACATTCCACGGTACTGATCTCCCAGACAAAAATGGGTCTCCTAGTACAATAGTAGAATGAATATTATGAGGGTAACCAGTCACGTTTGAATTGGACTTTGAGGAGGAAACTCATGCCTGACAGTGTAAACCTGGCCAAAGTATGTAATTAGAGAAATCATAGACTCCAATGGGGGAAAAAAACTACTGTTATTTCACTAAATAGATACACCAGACTACAGTCTAAGTGTTTATACCCATGGGTTAGTGCTGTTCTCAAAGTACTAGTCTGTTGAGAGCTAAGTCATAACTATGCCTTCTGCCCCTCACCCCTCGAGGGTGAGCGCTCTCTTAACATAAACAATTCCTCTCTTGCCATAAACAAACTCCCTATTTGGCTTGGCCTTAGATTGTGGCTTGCTACCACATACATAAACCTATGAACAATACCTACATAGGCTTATTTTAGTTTAAAAGTCCTAAAAGTTTTTAACTATTGAGCGAAGTCCCCCCGAGATAAAAACTTCTATAAAAAGCCCAAATAAACTATAAAAAAAAGCCTCTATATCGTGCCTTCCTTACTGACAAAGTTACACGCGAGACTAGTCAAAGAAATTTCTTTTTGTATTGAGTGGTAATTAATACAGAAACTTATAATTGAAAAAAGGGAAGATATAAAGTGAGTTCTTTTCCCCAAATGGCATATCTACACTACCCTCCTCTCCAGAGAGTGAGGAGGGGTATGATTGGAAAGAGGGTAAGCAGAGGGATAACACTGCTTGTGAAAGAGAGTGCAAGATGTAAGACCTGGATAATGTGGAAGAGTGCTGTGGAATGCTGTCTTCTGTCTGTCTGTGACATGGCCATCACACTCATAAATTCATAGTAACCACAGCTGCATGTGCATGATCTTCATAAGACACATCTGTCAACATTCCTGCATTGGTATGAGAGGGGTTTATGAGCTCCCAGCCCCTACCTGAGAAGCCATCATCAAGGGTTGTGAGGAGGGAAGTTTTGTTCCTCTGTGGTATAGCCACTGGTAAATTGCCCATAAACCATAAAATATCCCTCAACCATGTGTGTGTAATTAACTCTAATTAAATCCAGTTAGTTATCGAGGGGATGGGGGAGACTATTGGGAAGAAAGTGTTCAGGAGCAGGAGGAGAATAAGATGGATGATAGGTCTTTCTAGTTTGTAATGAAGCAAACAACAGTGCTGAGTGCTGGGAACAAGGTCAGGCAATCACATTCTGGGTGGTCTTTTGCCCTCATCATGGAGGTTATCTCTAAGCAGTTGCACATACAACTACGTAATGATAGTCACGAAAACAGCAAGAGAAACTGAGGGGACTCTGAGGCACACAAACTGTCCTGCTTTCCTGGAGGGAGGCACAGTGTGAGTGGAGGTCCGCAGAGGTTCAGGGTGGGGCAATGTAGAAAAGGTACTGATGGAGACGGGCATGGGCATGAGAGGAGGGCAGGTGTGGGGGTCAGGTAGTTAACCTGTGTGGCCACGGTACATAGACCAAGGGAAGGAGAGACTGAAGAGCTGAGCCAGCTCCTGGAAGGTATCACAACTTATGTTCGTGGTTTCAACATTGTTCTGATAAGACACCAATGTTTAGTTTCAAGTTAGGAAAATAATAGATTGGGACAAGGTGTGTTAGTTATATATCTCTGGAGAGACAGAGATATAGAGAGAATCCCTGTGAATTCAAGACTAGCCTGTTCTACACAGCAAGTTCCAGGCTAGCAAGGGCTACCTAGTGAGACCCTTTCCATAAATGAAGAATTGTATTTGCAATTTGGATGATCACTGCAGCTGAATCTGGAGGATATAAAAAGCCCTTCAGGAAGTGACTTACTGCATCCAGGATAGACGCAAATAATTTAAGTCTGGAACTTGTAGGCTTGAAGACATTTGAGGGAAAATTAGAAGAAACACTTATAGAATCTTAGTGAATGATGAGGCTTGTGGCTAGAAATCAGAAAGTGTCAAAGATGACATTTCAATTAGACAATTCATAGGTTCTCTTTCCCAGCACCAAGGAAGGAGCAAGGTGGAAGCAGGAGAAATTATGAGTTTATCTCAGGAAAAAAAAATTACATTCTCAGAAAACACCAGTAGGAAAGTGCAGTGAGCAGTTTGATGGACAAGTCTGCACCTCAAAAGTCGGAGCCAAGCTAGAGGTCCACATATGGATCCTCCAAGTCCAGATGGGAAGTGTGTCATTCAGAAGATGAACTAATGCATGGAAAAGGCATGGGATTAAAATAGAAGGGAGCCCAGAGATGAGGTGACAATCCCTTTAATGTTTAAAGGTCACAGAAAAGGATTGAGAGCAGAATGGCTGAAGAGGAATTAAGGTGAAAACCATGAGAAGATACTCAAGCCAGAAGATGGGGCACATCAAGGAGAGTGCTCTGCGATGCTGGTCCTGCTCAGAGGAGACAAAGATTTACCAAATTAACAGCAGAGATGTCATGATGACCTCGGTGTGGGTGGATAAGGTCAGACAGGCAAGGAGAACATGGGGGAGGAGAGAACAGGGGTGCTCTGATAAGGCATCTATCTCCTCAGCATCTATGGAAATAATAGGCAGAGGGGGCTAGGAAGCTGCAAGGGGATGCACAGTCAGCAGAGGGTTAAACTGGGAGCTGCAGAGATGCAGAGGTGGTGAAGCACACCTGCTGCTTTGCAGGAGACCAGGGTTCAGTCTCAGCACCCACACGGTGACTCATACCCTTCTGTAGCTCCAGTTCAAGGGCATCCAAACACCCTCTTCTGGCCTCTGCTAGCACTGCACACATGTGGCACACATACTTGGAGGCAAAACACTCATGCCCATCAAATAAATATTTTGTTTTGTTTTTTGAGACAGGGTTTCTCTATATAGCACTCACTCTGTAGACTAGGCTGGCCTTGAACACAAAGAGATCCTCCTGCCTCTGCCTCCCCAGCACTGGGACTAAAGGTATGCACTACCACTTGGCTAAATAGATATTTTTTATTTTTATTATTTTTATTTTTAAATTGTTTTAATTAATAAAATATTTTAACATATCCACTACCGTTCCCCTTCCCTCCCCTCTCCCCAGTCCTTCCCCAACCTCCCCCCACATCCCATCCATTTCTCAGGGAGAGTAAAGACTCCCAGGGTGAATCAATGCAGTCTGTCATATCCAGTTAAGGTAGGACCAAGCCCCTCCCCCCAATATCAAAGTATTCCTCTGTAGGGAATGGGCTCCAAACAGCCAGTTTGTGTACTAGGAATAAATTCTGGTCCCACTGCCAGAGGCCCATACCATTTGACTGTCATCCACATTTAGAGGGCTTAGTTCAGTCCCATGCAAGCTCCCCAGCTGTCATTCCAGAGTCAGTGAGCTCCCAATAGCTCAGGTCAGCTGTCTCTGTGGGTTTCCTCATAATGATCTTGACCCTTTTGCTCATATAATCTCTCCTCCCTCTCTTCAGCTAGACTGGGAGTTCAACCCAGGGCTTAGCTATGGATCTTTGCATCTGCTTCCAATAGTTGCTGTATGAAGGTTCTATAATGACAATTAGGGTAGCCATCCATTTGATTAAGAGAGAGGCTTAAATTTAAGATGATGAGGTGAGGCTCACATAGATGTGAGTAAAAAAGATATGCTTTCCTGGCATAGTCATATGGATGGTACAGAAAGAATAGTTTATTAACAAAGAGGTCAGTCTCTGCAGCCAAAGCCTCTGGGGCTCCATTGTAGCGCCCCCACCCAGCCACCATGCCTGTGTAGGTTTATTATTATTAATTTACATTTATTTATTTATATATTTATTCTTTGCATGTGTATAGGAGAGTAAAGATTGGAAGACAACTTGTGGGGATCAATTCTCTCTTTCCACCATGTGGGTCCCAGAGATCCAGTTCAGGTTGGCAGCCTTGAGGCAAACACGTTAACCACTGAACCATCTTGTCATACCAAGCTCGTGTAGTCTTGAGTGGGATGCTCACGCTCTCTGAACCTCAGTTGCTCATCTATATGTGGATATCCAACCCTCCATATGACAGTGGAATCAGACAGTGGAACTCTGAAAGTAATTAGACCATGGGAGATAGATGCCTTGTGAGTAGAATTGATGCCCTTATAAAAGCAACACCATGACTTTCTTGATCTCTTTATATCATGTGACAAGTAACAAAATGACTGCAGTCATCAACTTGGAAGAGGGTCCTCACCAGAATCCAACCATGCTGGACCCTGATTTATTTAGATTTCCAGACTCCAGAACTGCCCTGCATGAGTCACATGCTACGGAGACTTGACTTGAATGCCAGTCACCTCCCTGGGCCTGACCTCTGTCCAGGGTGGAGAGAAAGCAATAGCTGTGTTTTATAAGCTGCCTGGTGTATTCCTCTTTGTTGTAGATTTCCAGAACTGAGACAGGAATACTAGTGATCATGAACTCTTCTATAACTGAAACTAAAGTAGCAACACAATGTGAGCATACACAAATTAAAGTACTATACAAGAAAGTTCTCAGCCTAGTTCACAAGAGCCCCCAAATTGCAAACTACCCAAATAATCATTAGCAGAAGAATTGGTAAATAATGGTATATAGTCACGTAAAGAATATTTGGGGCTGGAGAGGTGGCTTAGTGGCTAAAAACACTTTCTGTTCTTACTGAGGACTTGGGATTGATTACTAGCCCCAACACCTAGCACTAGTTGAAACTCCAATTCCAGCGAATCTAACATGCACTCTGACCTTGTCCACACACAGACAAGCATGCAGGCATAAATTTAAAAAAATCAAGGAGCATTATATAGCAGAAATGTATAAAGGGAAACAATGAGATGGACTATTTAGTCTTGTCCTAACAAAGATCTATATTCATTAAATCCTCATTAGGAGCTGGAGAGATAGGTCCATGGTTAAGTGTTGTTTTATCATGAGCACCACAGCTGCACTGAATCTACTGCTGTTTTAGTCAGTAATTATGGCTCCACGGTTACTGGTCTACATTTCAGGCAAGTGGCCCCGAGGGACTTCTGCATCCCACTGGATCTGCCTCCTGCTGCTGCCACTAAATGTAGTTTTGAACCTAATCTCTATTGTTCTATTTACCAATAAGGACTTGTGTGAGCCAGAGGCTGGGGTGAAGACCTGCTAGCTAGAGAGGTTGAGGAGCAACTAGCTGACCTTCTCTCTTTACTGGAGTCTCAGAGAGAGCTTCTCTTCTATCTCTCCAGACCATAAAGGACTGTCATACACACTCAAAAGCCTCCCCAATCCCTGTGCATCTCTAATCTTCCAGACTCCTTCTCACTCTCTATGATTACCTCCTGTCAACTGGTTGTTGAGTCAAGGTTGATTTTATTTCACACAAATGCAAACTCAGGATTCACAGTGTGATCATAGATCTCTCAACGATTAAGAACACTGATTGCTCTTCCAGGTGACCCGGGTTTGTTCCCAGAACCCAAATGGCTGCTCCTGACTTTCTGTAACTTCAGTTCCAGAGGATCTGAAGCCATCTACTGGTCTCCATGGGCACCAGGCACACATGTGATACACATACAGACAGACAAACAAAACCTCATACACATAAGATATAAATAATTAAATCTTATAAATTAATAAGTAAAATCCTCATTAAAATAACATGCTGCATATAGATTTGGGTAGTAAAAAGCAGTAAAATCTGTGGCAGGGGATATTTAAGTATAGAGCCTTGTGTGGCTTTCCAGAAAATCCCAATGGAATCAGCAAAGGAGTGAAGACTAGGCATTTAGCAAACCAAAGGCAATGGGTTATGCCCTTTTGATTAGCAACTTTTCTGTCTCTGTGATAAAACACCACAACCAAGGCAACTGACAGAAAGATGAAAAACACAGATCCAGACAGGTGCTTCTTTGCTTTTTATCTGAGGTATATAGGGATTTTTTTAAATGGTAACTGAGGATCTGAACAAAATCTCTTATAATTTTGAACAGGCTACAAACAGAAAATGAGGGTCAGCTCCAACCGAGAGTGGGAAAGGGGGCTGGTGAACCCACCATCGCTCCAATGGGGGTGTCTGCTGGGCTGTATTTTAAACACAGGGGTTACATAGACACAGGCAAAGCCTTGTTTTAGCTTCATATCACAGCAATCGCCAAAATAGAGCTGGATTGATTCTATATTATTTCTTATTATAAGCACGCCTACTTGCCTTCCTAAGCAAGTATAATTCTCTCTGGAAGAATGTTTCCACACCCTCTCCTAACACCCACGCTTGACTTCTTCACACAGGCCTTGTCTTTCTGTTTAATAAATAAGCTTGCTAAGTTTGCTCTGCCCCGTCTTGAACTTTTTATCCGGGCAGACTGGCTGCACCAATTAGCAGCCTTGCCCACCCCCAGGCACCTCAGGCTACAGTGCAGCAACCTGCTTCTGGTGAATTTCCTGCTTCTGGTGACAAGTTGAGGTTGAAGATTATATAACATTCTTCCACATGTGATTGTGAGACCATAGACAACCAAAATTAAATTGGAGATTGTTTGCTGTGCTAGGGTCTGCCCTGCCCTAGGTTCTTGCATACAGCCCTAACTCCTAATGTGGCTACATTGCATCTAAGGAAATTGTTGTTATTACATGATGTCTTAATTATAGCACTCTGGGCTGATAGGATTGCCAGATTGCCTCTTACTTAAAAACCTCTCAATCATGGACTCCCATCTTCTAAAACCGGAAGGAATAAAAAAGGGTTATTGAAGTCCCTTAGTTTATAGACCTCTGTGCTAGCAGCCTGAGCCCATAACAGAGTCCTCCTGCTTGGTGTTCATCCTGCTGTGACTCCCTGGGTCTTTCAATGGTTACAAGTCCGAAATGAGTCTCAGAGCAGCAAAAGTCAGGAGTCAACAGGACAGGGGTACTTTAGAGTAGAAATTCAAAAAATAAAAGAGGGTAATACAGTGAAGCCTTAGGAGGTTCCTATGAGGTGACATTTGAGTTAGATCTGAGTGAGGAGGAACCAGCTGTTTCCAGTACTGAGGGATGACGAGCCAGCGCCAGGGCCCCTACAATGAACATGATCTTGGCACCCTAGCTTCCTGTGGCTGCTTTTAACAAGTTGCCATACATAAAATTTTAAGGGCAACTCAGTGTCTTACAATATCACTGATTATCCCACTGATGGAGCTGATGATGTATCTCCTGCTTTAACTCTCTTCCAGAATACAAGACTCAAGAACTGAAGGGCCTTGTCCAGCTAATATCCTGTTGTATCCTCAGAGCCTAAAGCACAGGATTGAATATTTGTTGGCTAATTCTCTAACTGAATGCAAAGCATAATGAAATTTCATGGAACTTATACTTGACTAGATGAATAAAATTATATGAGTGTATTTCATGTTAAGTGGGGAAAAGGCAAGATGTAAACTACATATAAACAAACAGAGAGATGACAGGGAGAAAATATGTGCAAATGTTAGTATCGGCTTCAGGATAGCCGTGGGTGGGTTTATCAGTTCCCACCCCCTTCCATGCATTTCCCATTTTTTCTGTAACAGGCATCTTTTCCCTTTATAATAGCCAGAGCTCTGGCTTGTAAAGAATCCTACCAGGTGATCTCAGGCAATGGCTAGCTCCTTCCTGAGTAGCGCTCACCACTCAGGAGCTTCACCAAGCTCAAGGCAAGTTTCTGGTATAGCTGTCTCTAATGTCTTCTCTCCCACTGCCCTCCCTGAGGCCTCCCTTCTTATGACAGAGAACAGGAAAAATGGATTAAAGATGCTTGTATATTCTGTATTGTCAAGACACACTTATCCTATATCATAAAAAGTAATCTTCATCTTGTGTCACTAATAGCATATCCATACTGTTAATAATACAGCTCCCAGTCCAGATGCCATTGGATATCAGCAGAAGCTAAACTCCACATTTCAAGAAGGGCCCAAGCCCACACTTCCAGAGAGTGGTAAGAGAATGCAAGGTTGCCAGTGACAGAAGCATAGACATCATGAGCCTTGGAAATGGGGCTGACCCTCTGACGAGACAGCCAGCCTGAGCTCCAGATGACTGGCTGCCTTTGTTCCCACCTCCATTCTCCCTTTGTGACTTGATGGCTGCAAGACAGTTCTCCAGGAAAGAAATCCACAGTCTTCCTTGATTGCCAGTTCTCTGTGTCCAGCAGTTTGGGAGTCCATTCTCCTCTCTGTTTCTTGGCTTCTCAACTGATAGCTCTCACAAAGTGAGCTCAACAGTCTGTCTTATCGCTTTGGGGCTGCACTTCAGACCTATTTGCGCATTAGTACAATATCATTTTTAGGTTTCCCCATCAATTGAGCCTCTGTGCCCCCCAAAATGCAGTGAGTCCAACTAAATGGATTAGTTGAAGGTAGCAGAGGGTAGTTTTAAGTATAAGCCACACCTTTCTCATAGGAACCCCAGATTATAGAAAGCAAAAGCCCGCTTCAGTCCTCTTCCTCCATTGCCAATCATGTCTCCTCCTGCTGTGCATACACATCTTCCCAGGTGATGCCCAAGGTCAGCTTCTGCCCTTCCTTCACTACTTGTTCAAATGTCCTAGTGGGGGTCTTATGTGGTCACTGAGAGAATGATATGCAGAGAACCTTGCTCAAAATCTACAAAACTGGCCTGTGAGAAACACCAGTTGGTACTTCGGTGTCTGAAGGTAAAGGGTGGTTCATGATAACTCTAATACATTGGTGGAGATTTGAGATGCTAGACACTTCATACCAGGAATTGTATAGCACTATACGTAATGGAGCATGCACAAGAAAGCCTGTGATACCGTGTGGTGAGATGAGATGTGATGTGATGCACTGTCATGTGCTGTGCTGTGCTGTGATGTGATATGATATGATGTGATGTGATGTGATGTGATGTGCTGTGCTGTGATGTGATGTGATATGACATGATGATGTGCTAATGATCAAAAAACTTTAGGGCCCTTTGTGTTTGTGCATATAGGTCCATGCTGTGTAATAATCTTTCTGCATACTATGTGAATGTATGTTGCAATGATTGCTTTAATAAACAAGCTGACTGTCCAATAGATAAACAGGATAAAGTTGGGCAGGAAAGACAAGCTGAGAATGTGGATGGGGAAGGCAGAGTCAGCAGTTGCCAGCCAGACGCAGAGGAAGTAGGAGATGAGTGTATCACACTAATAAAGGTACCGCCATGTGGCAGAAAGTAAATAAGGAATATGGGTTAACTTAAAATGTACAAGCTAGTTAGTGATAAGCCTGAGCTATTGGCTGAGCTTTTACAATTAATATAAGTCTTAGTGTGGTAATTTGGAAGTGCCTCCCAGAATGGGAAAACTCTGCCTACAGGTCCATTTGATAAACATTTTCTCCCTCTCCAGGTCCAATTCTTCCTTTGGAAATATATCACTTTCTAATAAACTGTCCCTGTTTCTGCTACTATTCATATGTTACTATCCAATTCCTTGTTCTGGGAGAGAAGGAACCTGTAACTCTCCAAAGGTGCCAAATGAGCCTGATATCCTTTGCCACCAGTCACTCCATACAAAACAATAATAATTCCTTCTCATAACTCTACATCTTTCTCCTTCACATATTTTATTCTTATCCATAATAATTGCACTATGCTAATATAGCAATTTTCATGTGGCTCTTTTTCAGTGAAAAACTTATGAGTGACAGCAGAAATTTTGCTTTGCTATTTCCCAAAAGTTGAGAACAGTACCAATGGTGTAACAGTCAACAAGTATTTTTAAGTGAACAAATTACAGCTCAGTGTTAGTCCATGCATAAATGCAATGTCCTGGAAGAAGGAAGGAGAAGAAAGGATAGTCCTGATGCCATTAGCATCAGCTAGGATAAAGAGCATCTATTTCTTTGTGATTGCAGAGACAGCCCAAAGACTACAGAGTTAGGCTTTCAGATTCAAAGCACTGAAGCCAAAGGGTGATGAACCTGGGACTGACATTAGAACTAGAGACAAGATATAACTCCAGGAACAGAAAGCCAATGGATATCGGGAGTCAGAACGTGGGAGAAGACTGATCACTGTCCCCATCAGCCCTCCCAAGCAGTCCCAATATAATATCAGGATCAAAGGCACAGCAGATGTCACCACTGATCAAGAGATAGATGTGGCCTTTCAGAAATCACCTTCCGAACAGAGCTGGTGGGAACAGAGGACCTGACATTTACAAATGTGCCCTTCTTAAGCTAGCACAGCCAGGCACATTCTTAATTAATTGACTGTGGGCAAGGCTTTGGTTCTTTAATATTGCTCTTCCTCTGTGAATCAGAGCAATGCTTAACATTTAAAAAAAAAATCGGAAGATGTGAGCTTCCTTCAAGAACTGCTAGGAAATATCTATGAAACCACTAACAAAAGTCCAGATAGCAGGCATAAGAAACCCCCTTTCTAGTTGTTTTCAGGGGAGCCCAAGTGACCCCAAAAACAATATAGGCCATTGATGTTGCCTTTAGCTACCTCTCAGAGGTTAGAAATAAGTCACTAGAGATACCACTGACTTCAGACACAGCTCTAGATGATCCCAGCTGGATCTAACTTGAAAGTCCCATCTCTGAGGACTAACTTTCATAATACTGAAAGATACTAAAGAAGCTGCCAAGGAAGAAAGCAACCAATAAGCCTACGTAGCTGTAATGCCTATGAACCACCCAAAGATGAGCATGGCAGGGTAATCCTAAGGGTGCAATAGCGCCATTCATTTCTTCATGGTAACCAATAGTTCTCTGCTTGGACTTAAGGCCTAATCAATAGAAACTGGAAAACTAGCTAATCATCTGGGGCTAGTGAGGTCATGGATCTTGGAGAAGAATCTATTACCGCCACTTTATTAAACCAGCATAATTACTAACATAAGTACTTAGCAGCCTAAATCCTATAAGGCTACTACAGATAAATGTAGTTTTCACCTCTTTGCAAAAGACAGGGATCATTACAGAAAATCACAACTGGTCAAAAAGAAGACAATGTGTGAGTACGGGGTCTCCATCACCCAAAGGATACAGCTACCAGACAATTCCTGCACCTAGGCTCAGGGAATGTGGCAGAAGATGAGACACAAAGATCACAAAAGCAAAAGTACCAAGAAATGGCTGCAAGAACCTGTCTCCTGAAAATGGCATGGGAGCTACACCCAAGATACCTCAACAGCATGGAAATGTCCACCGTATCCTGCACACCAATAAGAAATTTGAACTGTACAGAACTTGAAGTCTTGCCTTTCTCCAAGTACTGGCATCCTGGCAGTAAACAGAAGGGAAAGCAAACAGCACATGACAACAGAGAACAATTATGCGATACTAGATATTTGTGGCAAGAAAAATATGGGATTTTAAATACACAGGAGAGCTCACTGGAAGCTCTCAAGACATTATTTTATATATTATAGAAGTTGCTGGTGTTTTCTAAACAGATTTATATAATCTAAAACAAAATAAATAAAACACGGGATTGATTTTCCAAAAGAAAACTACAAGAGTAACTAAGTAGAAAGTTATTGCTGGTTTTCCACTTTACACATCAGGGAACAAAAGCTTGATTACTTCAGTCATGTTTTTGATCAAATCTTAAGTCCTGGATCCTGAGAAGACATGGGAAATGGATAGTGGGAGAGAAGCCAAGTGAGTCCTTCTTGGAATAACAGACAGTGCCGTCTACAGAAACGAGACCCCAATCTGTTGGGAGAGTTCCCAAGAAGGAGGCTGAACATATCCAGAAAGGAATACTCTTTACATGTAGCTTACCATGTAATGGGGGGATCTGTAGCAGTCACAGAAGTATTCCAAAGGCAGGCTATCTTAACTAAGTGTACCCACCCTGACCCCATCTCTGTGATCCCTGGAAGCAGAAACACAGCTACATCCCCTTACACACATCATTTCCCAATGTTGAATTTGAGGACTTCAAACTACTTATAAAGCCAGAGTGCTCTTATTAGAATTTAAGCACAGTTGTAAGGTGCATACCCAGGCCCTGGGGCTCATCCCTAACACCCATCCTCCAAAGTTCTAAAACTGTCTACAAAGGCCTTTTTCTTCTTAAATTCCACTTATCTTACTGCCCCACCTTCCTAGGTCTCTAGGCTGGAGTGCCTTCCTGCTGTGGGTCTCTTCATGTTCCTGTCCACCCACATTTGACCCTATTTTCCAAAGCCACCCAAACATTTGGAGTGCCTCAAAAGCCTCTGACAAGTGTTCCACTGGCCTTCAAGACCTGAAAATACTCTGTGCAGTTTCCCTGTGCCCCGGACCCTGAAGTATTGGACAATCTGCACCACTCACTCCCTGGTCTAAATCCTAATGCTATCTTACTTGACCCTGCCAGGTAGGTAGCTAGATATTTTTGCCAGCTACTTAGCCTTTTTCTGCCGATTGTACTAGCCCTGCATCCAACAGAGACCTGGCTCACAATAGTGCCTAATAGATATTAGTCTGGAATTAACAGCCATAAAACATTGCTCAGTCAACCAACACATCGAACTTCTCACCCACTTTACAGCCTTACCAGTAAGACCCTTGGCCATGAAACACTGGCTAGATTCTCATAACCCATGGCTAACCCTCAATGTTATGACAAGCTAGCAAGGCCATGCATTCTTCCATTGGACAGAAATTATCTATAGAAACAACCCCTGGAGAGGGCCTATTCTGACAGTACAATAAAGGGAAACAAAACAGAGCCACTTAGGTTTGTCTAAATGAAAATAAAAGTTAAGACCACTGTGCCATCACATAACCCATGTCACAGAGTTGTCTGTCTTCTACCACAAACTTTCTTAGATCCTCTTCCAAACCTTTGAAGGAAGTCTGTCCTCTGACAGGCCCTCTCAAAGGCATCATGCTGCAGCTAAACCTAGTAACTCGACCTTCCTTCATGTGGGTTCCCATTGGTCTTTGGATGAAATCTATTCATAGTTACAAACCACCATTCTATATTCAATATCCACAGATATGTTAAAGGCATTGTTTTCACAGTTTCCGCCCACAAATACGCCGGCAATAGTCAAGTGACATAGTAAAAATCATACACAGTGCCTTCTAGGCCTGACCCTGGCCTCCAATGAACCACCAGATATCCATTTTATTATCCTGGATAGTTTTTAAATAAATATGTGCAAATGTTTTTGGTTTTGTTTTTAAATTAAGTGTCATGAATTGAAAACAAAGCTCCAGAAGGCCTGTGGTGTCCAGACATCTCAGGTGGTTTCTACTTTTAAAAGAATGGATCAAGCAATAGACCTAAGTGATCCAAAATATCTCAGCTTCAAAATACATAGAATGTCAAAAAAAAAAACAAAAACAAAAACAAAAAACAACAACAAAAAAACCTCTCACTAAACAATACAAGGAGATATTTTCATAAGCTGACAAACTGCAGATCAAAGGCTGATGGCTAACATTGAAAACAGAGTTTTACTGTAATTTCCAAAAATCAAATTGCACTGCTCCCTCAGTGGCCAAGTGACATTTTGGGTGTCTATCTCCAGAAGACACTTCCTCTTTAAAAGGCAGGAAGAGCTAGCTCCAAGTAAAGGAAGGCCGCTTCTCTGCAGGCTAAAAGGAGCAGCTTAGCAAGGGTCCTGCTTGGGTTTCCCACCTCCAACCGGCATTCAAAAGGGCTCCTGCAGCTTTAAACTCCAAGGGTCAGGGTTGCCCTGGGAGACCGACGTTCAACGAGAGGCGTGCTCCCAGACTGCCCGCAGACATGTACCCACGTCGCAGCATGACGGGGTCTGTAAAGGGCACCTCCAAGGAGTCCGTGGAGGCGTCCATAGGAGAGGAAGAATTGGTGGAGGAAGTCGAGGAAGAGGAGGGGGAGGCGGCGGAGGGGATGCAGGAGAAGGAGGAAGTGGCGGTAAAGCAGAAGGACAATCGCGACAAATTCCCCGAGTTGTTGGAGGATGTGGACCTCTGGAAAGCCCTGGATTTCGGTGAAGGCCTTTCCGAGGAAGACTTGGAAGACCCAGAGCTATCTCGTCCCCGTCTAGCTAGCGTGGCGACCCCCAGCCTGAGTGCCACGCCTCCACCCAGCGAGCAGTCCAGCCTCACTTGGACCTCAGAGGAAGAGCAGGCCTCTCTTTCTGCTTCCAGCAGCGGCTCCAAAAGTAGCGTCGGGCTTCTCCTCCCTCCCTGGGGGAGGCTTGGCCTGGGGGTTACCGGTGCACCCCTCCCTCTGCTGCCCACTGCACACCCACTATCAAGTCTGGGCTGAGTGTCCTGATGGCTCCTGGTGTAGGATAGGAGGATCACTTAGTAAACAGTGCAAGCTGGGGAGGGGGATCACTCCTAGGGCACTAATGCCTGCTGGGTACTGAGCAACTTGCAGGGGGCAGTTCTGCAGGAACACACAGCTCTCTCTTGTGCATTGAACTTTCTTGCTGGCACCACTAGATCCCTCTTATTTTACAGGAGAAGTAGAGCATTTAGAACAAACTTTTCAAGCTCCCACGGTTTGCATTTTCCATGGGTATGTCTTTACTGATGGGGAAAGGGTAGTGGTCCTTGTAAATTCTAGGATATTTTGTTTACCAGCATCCCAGGCTTTCTCTACCCCTGATTATGTACTTGTAAATACACGTGGGCATTTGCACGCACAAAATCATACACACATCCCTGTGACAGCTAGACTGTCTTCAGCACTCACCAAATGTTCCCTGGGGACAAAATTTCCCTTACAGAACCATAGCATGGAGTGGCTAAATAGTTTAATGTTTCATTCAACAGCTTATCCTAAAATATTTCAAACATTTAAGAAAGAGTTGTCTGAAGTGACTGTAGATAGGTAAGAAAATATTTTCAATTGTCTTATTTTTTTAAGCAGATAATGTTTAACCTTTTAGATTTGTTATGAATTACACAAGGCACTTACAAGTTACTTATTCAACCGGTTTCGTTGTTTTTGTTTTTCTTTTTTCTCAAACATGCTAGTACATGCTGTAATCCCAATATTCCAGAGTCTGAGGTAAAAGGATCACAAGGTTGAGCCCACTCTGACTCACACAGCATAAAACAACAGCAAAAAAAAAAAAAAAAGAACTTAACAAACAAAAGCCCCTAAATTGGTAGGCACTTTGTAAGAGATAAAGTTCCTGACTTCATCTTTATTACTCAGCTATAAGTATGACATGTCTGCTTATCAATATGATACAGAGCAAGCATAGATCATGCAGACAATAGTGAGCATTGGGTCCAAAAGATAGCCCAACACTTAAGGGGATGTACTGAGTTGGGTTTCCAGAACCAACTTGGGCATTTCACAACTGCCTGTGATTCCATCTCCAGGCTCTAACAGCCTCCAGCGCCTCTGGTCTCAACAGGTACCTGCACATAAACATAAACCACACACACACACAACACACACACATGAGAGAGAAAATGAGAGAGAATGCTTATGGGTTTTATCAATTTAATTCAAATTTCTAATAAAATGTGTGATTTTCAAAAAGAGTATACAAACATATAAAATTGAAAATCTTCACACCATCTCTTCCCTGGCCCACTGGACATAGGTACCATAATGTTAGCAGTCTTGGTTTTCCTTCTATTACGTGTGTGTGCACCTGTGTGTGTATGGGGGGGGTGTGTGCATGTGTTCCCACGTGTCTACATGAATGCATAGGCCAGCCATCATCTAAAGTACATCTTGAGGTGTTACCCACCTTTTTCTCTTTGAGATGATGTCTCTCATTGTTAGACTAACTGGCCAGCAGGCCCCAGGACCCACTGATCTCTGCCACCCCATTGCTAGGATTACCACACCCATCGTGTTTACATGTCTTCTGAGGATGGAATTCATAGCCTGTGTGTTTGCAAGGCAAGCATTTTTTACCAGTTTAAACGTTTACTTTTCCAACCTTTCAATTGTAATTTTAAAGAACATTTTCACCTAATTTGTCAACTTCTGACTTAAGTATCGACTTCCACTCCCGTTTTTTTTGTTTGTTTTGGGGTTTGGTGTTTATATTAATTTCCTAGGGTTTAGGACTGTAAAGAATTTAGACCTCTACCTTTTGATTTATCAGCATTAGCATTGGCTTATAAAAACTAATACTAAATCCACTATTGCTTCTTCTGTTTCTTCCCATCTAGTTTTCTAATTAAGAAATTAGAGAAGCAAGTCACATTAACTACACATTCCTATGAAATTATATTACTTTGCAGTTTTATAAGATATGTATTATGCAGGGTGGTGGTGAGGCACACCTTTGATGTCAGCACTCTGGAGGCAGACGCAGATGGATTTCTGTGAGTTTGAGGCCAGCCTCTTCTACAGAGTGAGTTCCAGGACAGCCTGTCTTAAAAAAACCAAAATAATAATAATACGTGTATTGTTTTGTTAGTTACAATTGACCATTATTAGTACTTACAGTTTGATTTTTAGAAAATTAAAAAAAAAAAATCAAATGTTAAGAAGCCAATATATTGGATCCATGGACAAGAACATGAAATCTGATGTTAGCAAAACTTGTTGCCTAAAGATTTTTCCACTCAATTGTGTTCAGTCACCTTCACTTTTTCTGCTCTGTGTCAGACAGAGGCCATATTCCTTTGATTCCTAACTTTCATTGTTTTCTATTTACTGAGAAAATTCTTTAGGTAATATTTTTCATGTTGTTCTCATGAGTACTCAAATTTCTAAGCTCTTGCCTACCTGGGAATATCTCCATTTTGCCATCAGGCTTTCTTAGTAACCCAGCCTAGCAGAAGAGAATACGTTTTAGAGCGTTGTCCTTCAGAGCTCTGAAGACATTGTCTCCCAGGACCCGGTGGTAGTGATCAGTGGGTCCCAAGCCCTTCATCCTCACCTCCTGCCCTTGGTCTCTCTTCTCTCTTAAGGATTCTTCATCATCCTCTTCTTTTCACACTTTGAATATCTTCACAATGTTTGTGTGCTGATATACAGCCTGTCTGTGGCTCCTGATTATAATTCTGGGAGCCAGTTACTGTTGCTGCTCAGAACACTTTCTGACTGTTCTCTGTTGTCTTTGAAGGCACCCATCCTCAATAATATATTAACATGTATGTAATGTTAATATGCTTTCATTCAGTTTTGTTGACCTCTATCTTTTCTGTTATCAGTTATTTTTAAGTAACTGATAACCCCTGGTTATCTGTTTGCATTTGTAAAGGAATGGCTGGTGGGCAGCTAAAATGGGACCCTTTTGCATGGAGAACTTCACTTTCCGAAAGCAGAAGGGTTTACAAGGACCCTGAGCGGCTGAGGGAGCATATCACAGCCAGCTTCCTCAGCAGTCTGTGATCTCATCATTATTCAAGTTAAGAGAAGGATGCAGTGCTGTCTTGTTCAAATTCTTTATTCTTCCTCCCTCTGTCGGTCGGTCCATCCGTCTGTCCCACCCTCCCTTTCTCCCTCCCTCTTCTCTGTCTCTCTTCCTTCCTTCCTTCTTCCTCAATCTTGTTGAACAGGTAACTGCATTCTCTGCCCTGTTTCTCTTCCAGAAAGAAAACCGTGTAGGCAATATGACCACAATATACAACAACAATAACAGCAGGCTGTTCTTTACCCTGCTTTAGAAATAAAAAACTACCAGGCTGGAGAGATGGCCCGTGGTTTAAAGCGCTTGCTGCTCTTACAGAGGACGTAAGATCAGTTCCCAGTACCCACCTAGTCCCTTCCAAACACCGGTAACTCCAGCCAGTTCCTGGTCTCCAGATGGCCCCACGTGCACACATGCAGGCAAGTCGTTCATACAAAACATCAACACAGGATTTTTTAAAGAAAACTGCTGCCAGTTTTCTCAAATGAAAAGAGAGAAAGGAGCCTTCCTGGCTGGCTGTTCCAAGGTCATTTCTCGATGCCACACAGCCACCACCCCCATCTAGATTCGGTTTCTGCATGAAGACAGATGTTTTTCAGAAATTCCCTTTTGGAAAGACTTTCTCTTGTTTTAGGCTTCTGTGTTCTCTGCTCCGGTCTTTCTTTGACCTATACTCACATTTCCTTCTTTCAAGGAATTCCTTATATACCAGTGATAGCATGTTTTGAGAGCCGGATGTTTAGTCTGTGTGTCCAGGAAGATCTGTACAAGAAGGAAAGAGGGCTGTGTGGTGCACTGCCATGTTGCCCTGGTTCTCAGCCATGTGATTTCAAGTCCCTGGGACATTCTCTTGTCCAGATTCTGTGTCTCATAAACTTTTCAAAAATGTTTTAAAAACCACACACACACACACACACACACAGAGAGAGAGAGAGAGAGAGAGAGAGAGAGAGAGAGAGAGATTGGGTCTGCCATTGACTTTTGAAATCTCAAAGTCCATCTCCACTGACACACTTCTGTAGTAGTATGATTTTGGCTTGTAAGAAAAGAAGACTCTGAGCCAAATATCAGGGGAAGGCTGAAATATCAGAGAAAGAGAGAGCACCACAGTCAATTCTCACCAAACTGTCTTGCAACTTTCTCAGCCTCACTCCTGGTCTCTTCTGCCTGTCGATTCTGTTTCTTCTGTGTTTCTGAGCCCTTATATACCCTATCCCATCCAGGTTAGGATTAAAGGCATGTAGCCTTGAACTCACAGAAACAGAAGTTCTGTCTCTGGAGTTGTGGGATAAAGGATGTTGATCACCACTCCTAGCTTTCTCTGTGCTGGGATCAAAGGTGTGTGTGTGATTGATTCAGCTATTTATTCTTATATTCAAGGATCAAGGATTTCCTGAGCTGTCTGCCTAGGATTTGACTGTGTGGTCTCTCTGATGTTTATTAACTATCTAACATATATCCACACACTTCCTTCAGCAAGGCTACATCTACACCAACAAGGCCACACCTCCTAATCCTAAGATCAAGATGTAAAATTATCAGCTCCAGCGCCAGCCTGTCAGCATCCTACCATGATAACCATGGACTAATCCTCTAAAACTGCAAGCAAGCCCCCAATTACATGATTTCTTTTGTAAGAGCTGCCTTGGTCATGGTGTCTCTTCCCAGCAACAGAACAGTGACTAAGACACAGATGAAGGTGACAAAACATGTCTGGGACCAAGAAAAAAGCTTCCCTGGCTTTTATAGGTGTTCCTTTGCTTCTCTGGGCCTCCATTCCCTTGCCAGTGAAAAGAAAATACTAAGGCATAGATTAGCTTTAAATCAAAACATCACAGGCAAAGCAGTGTTCATTCCTAGCCAATATGCTCTCCACAAAGTGTATCCTGTGGCCATCCTCACTTATCTTCCACCTAAAAATTTGCTGGAAGGTTAAGGAAGCCAGGGACACTTAAATGAATGATGGGTTCATTTCTGTTAGGTATTGCATTTCAAGGGAAATACACAGTAAATGTCTAGGGATTTCCTTCTCCTGTTGCTCTATCGAAAGTCCCTGCAGTCTGTCTCTAGGGAAGGTTAGATAAACAGGATTGCCTCAGAGACTTGCCCAAGTGGCCTCCACAGAGGAGTTCTTTGCCTATTCCAGGACACAGTCACTTCAGAACTGAAAAACAAAAGCACTTCACTGATGCAATGTGCCAGGAAACTAAGTGCCAGAAAGGTAGGTGAAGAAGCACTTGAACTCCTGTGGAAAAGTCACAATCCTGTGGAAAAGTCACAATGCTGAACTGACTAACTGAAACAAATGTTGATCATTTTAGAAGATACAGTCATTTAATTAAAATGCAAAGACAGAAGATTGAAAAGCAATGTTTATTTGTTACCACTAACGCTATTAAACCCCATTTCCCCATCATGTCAGTGATCACTCAAATAACTGATTCAACTACTCAGAGAAGAAAAGCACCTAGGGGAGAGACCAGCGACATCCTGTATGATGGACAGTCACTGAAAGGCCAAATCTTTCCCCTCTCTGTGATTGTTGGGAAACAGAGACAAGCAGTCTTCACTACAGTCTACTTGTCCACATCACCCGCTTGCTTGGGCCTCCCCTTTACCACATACCCTCATGAGCCTGAACATTCCTGTCTCCTTATGGCATTAAAGAACTCCTAAAAAGACTCTTACCCAAAAAGGTCAGCCCTGCTCACTGTCTCTCATGGGCCTCAAATCTGAGGACTTTCAAGAAGGAAGACTTGCCAAAGAATTGATTTAATTCACATGTTGTGTTTAACTTTACTAAAAATATAGGAATAGAAGAAAATATTTTAAAGAAAACATGAGAACTTTCTATGGGCATATGTTACTTAACAAAAATATGCTATTTAGAATAGATTTGCTAACAACCATGTAATTAAACAGAAACTAACATTGTGATTTAAATTTCAGAGCTATGTACCCAGATCTGTATCAAAAAGTTCAGATATCAGTACAGACAGATGAAAGCTGGCTTCAGCAAATTTCTGCTAAGAAGCAACCAAGTGAGTGGTTTGATTCCTTAGCTTTTGCTGGGAGATCGGGTTGCAAATTGGAGATTCAGCTGATGTGGAAGGACAGCAGAGCAGATGCTGAGTTCAAGCAGTATAAATAAGCATTGAGATTGTGGGCAGATTTGTTAATCTCATCAAGTCTTAGTCACTTTATCTCTTAGCAAAATTGGTAGTGACACAGGAGTGCCAATCATCAAAATGAGAATAAATATTTAAAATCATTGGTGCATAGTAGTTGATAAATAGCAATGTTTTTATTCAGTAAGAAATAATCTGCTATTAAGACAAGTATAGTGGTGCTTACCTTTAATCTCGGGACTCAGAAAGCAGAAGCAAGCAGAAATTTGTGAGTTCAAGGACAGTTTGGTTTATATAGTGAGTTCTGGGCCAGCCAAAGATACACAGTTGAAACCCTGTCTTGAAAGAGGAAGAAAGTATCATAATATTTCTGATATATGTCTTTATATTTATTATAAAAAGGACATATACACTCTTTTAAAAACTTTTCAAACCATCAGTAAGTAATTTTAAAGCTATGGTTTAAGATGTATAGAGACTATGGAAAAGTATCTATTCAACACCCAGCACTACAAGAAAAAAAATTAAGCATTTAACTTATCCATTATAAATCTTTAGAAGAAATCATGGGAAGGGAAGAGTTTGTTTCAGCTTATAGGTTTTACAGTTTATTGTTTCAGGAAGTCAGAGGGGGAAACCATGGAGGAATGCCATTTACTGGCTAGTGCTTGGCTAGCTTTCTAATAGCCCAGGACAGCCTGACCAGGGCTGAGCAGGGAATGGAGCCACCCATAGTGGCTGGCCTTTCTTCCTCAATTAACAATCAACCTTTCCATAGACAGGCTGTGGTGGGTTGAATGAGAATGGTCCCCAGAGGCTCATATGTATGAATCCTTGGTCCCCATTGGTGGAATGCTGAGAAAGCAGTAGAGAGTGTGGCCTTGATGGAGGAGGTATGCCACTGCTCCTACCACCCCCAGTTAGGTCTCTCTACCTCCTGCTTTCAGATAAGGATGTAAATTCTCAGCTAAGGTTCTAGCACCATGCCTGTCTGCCTGCCTGCCTGCCTGCTCCCATGTTTCCTGCCATGATGGTCATGGACTCGGTTTCTGAAACTGTAAACCCCCAATAAATTCTTCTAGCGGTTGCCTTGACCTAGGTGTCTTAGCAGAGCGATGAAAAAGTAAGACACATGCCCACAGGTGAATCTGATGGATGCAATCCCTCCATGGATACTCCTTTCTCAGAAGTCAAGATGGCAGTGAAAGCTAACTGGGATACCAACAGGGCAGCACAAGTGTGTGAAAAGTTGTGTATCATTATCCTCCTAAGGAGATAGTGTGTGTGTGTGTTCAGTCACCATTTGGGAAATGAAACAAACATGGACACTTATTTTTCAATGGTATATCTTCTTTCAGTTTAACTTGTTTCTCCTTTTCAACATTGATGATAAATATATATTTTTGTCTTATTTTTAGAAAAAGAACTATCCTTGGAAAAAGAGGAGGAACAACCAGAAACTCCAGCTTCTAAGTTAAGAGGTCAATGGATATTTGTTCTCATCCCCTTTTTCTGGAAAAAAATAAAATAAATTATCAGTAAGGAACCAACCTGACTTGCACAGTGTTGAGAATGTTTACAGACAGGCAGTGCAGATGAAGGGCTTGGGCTGTGTGTGTGTGTGTGTGTATGTGTGTGTGTGTGTGT